>CBVK0100657215.1:0-28814 GCA_900067695.1 Picea abies
TACACTCTTTCCCTACACGACGCTCTTCCGATCTCACCCAAGGTGTACTCGAAATATCTAGGTACATTGTCATGGTTTACAACACTACTTAAAGGTGGTATATAGGTGGGTAATATAGTTGGGATCAATTTAGCATTCGCTAAGTCATCCCTATGCTTAGTTCTCTTCTCCTCGGATGGCTGGGATGGTCCTACTTCACGAGAAGTGGATGGAGAAGCTGACAGTCCTCTCGTGGATGATGCTTGTATACTTGTAGACATCAACATGACTCTTTTGGTCATGAGGTCGATCAAAACTTCCTCAACAACTCTTTTTACAATGCTCAACGCGTCCAACATACACACTTGGGGTTAACAATCTCAGGTTCGGGGGGTAGCTTAGAAATAGTAATGAGAGAGAGAGTAGAGTTACAATGATCACTTTATAGCCTCAACTTAGTCTGAGGGCTCAAATTGTCAATTGGAAAAAAGTGTTCTCAGTGCGTTGCATGGTGGGATAAATAGGTAACTCGACAATGGGTTGCTTGTAATAGGTATGAGGCCTTCATTAACTCTGTTTTGTCCATTATGGAGCAGTCCCAATGGTTGGATGGAGATATGATTGGCCATAAAAGGCTTTTTACTCATTCAGAACATTGATCTAACAGTTATAACATTCACAACGACTGTATTTCTTCGTCTAGGCGAAGTTCCATGTGTTGTTGTTCTGATATCCCGACGAAGCTCCAATTCTACAAATTTTCCTTCTGTGAGGTTCCCTCTGGAACCTTCTACAACTTGTCAATCTTATCTCTCTTCTTACTTAGATTTCTAGCCTTCTTCCCAGTGAGCTTCATCTCAGTATGCATTTTTCCATTATGATTCTTATCTTCTTTTAATATAGTTACTTCGCGTTGTCAAAATTCTTTCTTAAGATTCGAGGGTGATACTTCTTCTTTATCTGGGATAAGTACTTCAGTCTTCTATTGGTATTCTAGGGTTATTTCAACTTAGACATTAGGGTCTCTATTATTAAATAGCTTCGATCTATTCTCCTGTTCTGCAATCAAGTGTGTGATTCTTCTAGTCATGAAATCTTTTAACTCTTTCTTCTTCTATTCTAAAACTACTACTTCTTCTTTCCTTCTATCCCAATCTCTTTCAATCTAGGGTTTTCCTAACAGCATGGTAAATAGGGCATTGTCCTCAATAAATTTAATAATCTCAAAATCTTCTTCGGTCAAAGTTCCATTGACATTCATAGGTATCCGAGTGAGCTTTCCACATAGGTTTATCAACTTTCCTTTGAATAGTCCTATTCCTCCTAATGAAAGAATCATAACAGGCCTCCCTATAGCTTCTCAAGTTCTCCCTGTCATGATATTCACCTCTGTTTCCTCATCTAGAACATAGTCAATGTTGAAGTCTCATATTCTTTCTTCGAGGCATTCTTTTTCTTTGAAGATCTATGATAATTTGACATATGGGTGGTGATTCAGGGTTTCTTTCATCTGTAATAATATTTTCTTTGATTCTTCTTGGGATTCTGTCATAATCTTAGCTTCTGGATCTGCCTTAAGGTTTTTTTATCTCATGTTCATTCCTTCAAGACTAGCAATCATTCTAAGGAAATCCAAAACTTCATGGTCCATAGCTTTGAAAAAAAGACAACTAGGTTTTCTCCCAGAGCATTCCTTAGTAAGATGTCCTAGTTTTTTGAAACTATAACAGAGGGTTACTCCTCTCTTTCATTTAAATGATCCCCAGCCTTTCCTGTACTGTGCACTAGGATCATGGTAGTTAACTTGCAAAAAATTCTTTCTAGGACCCTGCATACACTTATTAGTCCAAATATCCTTTCTATGCATAGGTATAACATATTTTTCACTATTCATATCAAATCTTATTTCATCTATTAATACCCTAGTTTTCAAGCTAGGATAAAATCTGTCAAACATACCTAGATTCATACTTTTGAAACAACAATTCCCACTAATCTTACTTCAACAAAGAACAAAGCCTTCATATATATATATATATATATTTCACTATTCTTACCTCTATCAGAACACAGATCTTACCTCTTTTCTTCAGATCAGACTTCTTTTCTTGGCACCGAGCTTCACAACTATGTAGAGTATTATGCATTAGAGCAACAGATCTACGCATAGATCTTACACAATTTCAGGTCGAATCTTTGCACAAAGCTTCTTCTTTCCTAGTTCCCATCAATCACAGTTCCAGGTCCTGACAACGAAACCATTTTTTGTCACAGGGGTAGACCCAGGGTTCAATGGTACATCAACACACCAACAAAACCCTAGCTACCAACCCTTTCAAAAACACCTATGAAGCACATGAATTCTCACTTGATCTAGAGGTGGTGGTGGTTGTAGGACTCAAGTGTCTGCAACCTTAGCTGGGACACAGATCTGTGATTATAATACTTCACAGAGCACTTAGCATCAATAGTTCATCAATATTCAACCAAAAACTACTGCGTAGATAGAACAGAGTGTCGCATCATTCACTCAGATCTGATGTATTTAGGAACTTTATCATAAACAAGTAGGTTATATCTAGCATATCAAGCACTAAGAACCTTCATATAGATCAGATCCAACATTATTACACATCATTAGCACAAAGCATAAGCATATTTGTCTATCTCTATCAAATCACTTAGAAAGAGAAGTTATAAACACATTAAGACAAGCACAAAGTGGAACAACACAGTGTTTACATGGTTCACCCCCACCCTAGGGATACATCCACAAACTCTTCTTCTTTATTGTCTTCAATCAATCGATTACATGCGCATAGCCTAAAAAACCCTACTCTGCACATGACAAAAGATTTGCGCAGCTCGCTAGATCCTTCTTCCTTGCATTCTAGCACAAATCCTTCCATAGTCTTGCTATAATGAATTGCACTTAGATCTGCAAGTATCACACAGTATGCATGAAGCCTTACAAGTCTTGATCACATAGATGCAACTCTTAACACCTAGACAACTTGCACACACTAACATCACATAGATACCTTCCTTTTAGATTGCCTATACATCTATTTATACATACAAAATAGGCCTAAACATGGGTAAACCCATGGGCCGACATCCCATGCCCATTACATAATCCCAAAAACCCAAAAAGGACCCAAAAAAGGGGGCGAGATCCATGATCTCCGCTTCATCTTGCACTCCTCCTTTGAGAGGCTATCGAAGTCCAAAACTAGGTCAAACTTGACCAGATACCAACAAAACTTGGTCAAGGGCCAACACTATTCATAATCATTTGTATCTTCACATTCTTAGATAAATATTTGTAATTATTATGTCGGTTGTTAGAATCTTTTCTTTTGTTAGTTTATTTCCTTTTTCTATCTTTAGTACCCTAGTTGGCTAATAGATCCATTAAACCCATCAGGATAGGTCATACCAAACACATTTGATTAATTAGACAACCCCGAATCGGGTCTATCCTTCCAGTTGACAGTGTGTCAATTACACCCATCAACAAATGACACTAGAAGGAGGGTTGAGGTTGATTTAATGATTAAATGTTTCACCCCTCAACCTTTCATAATTCTAGATTTATAAATCCTTCTTCTGTGTCATATTATAATGCACTACAAGGCAGGTTAGATCACAAGCTAATGTTTTGGAGTCAATTTCTTCAAAGTCTTAATTTTTCATGGCTCCTGCCCAAATCACTCTATTGGAACATGCTTTCAATGTCTCATTACCAGTTATTCCCAACAAGACAACTGATCCCTTTTCAAAACTCACCTTTGATGGTGACGGGAGCACATCTGCAGTAGACCATATTTCTAATTTTTTTTTATAAATGTTTAAGACATAATATCATTGATCCTAATGTTACATGAAGATTGTTCACTCTCACTTTCTGATGTCGAGTTAAATATTGGTTTGAATCTTTTCCATCTAATTCGATTCATTCTTTGTCTAAGTTTGTAATTGATTTTTTATCATATTTTAACAAATATGATTATGATGAATTAAGTGAAGAATTAAGTTTCTTAAGGAAATAAAGTGGTGAATCATTCAATGATTTTTCAATTAGGTTCATTCATGTTTGTACTAGATTCCATTTGAAATAAATGTCTCTTATTAATGAATGGTTTGGATATCTTATTTCTCTCTCAGACAAGCAAGATCACTTAATTGTTAACCAATCTGAATTGAGCACTAATACTCAATCTCAAGATGGTTCAAATTTTCATGTTGATCTTGAAGATTTTGAAGCACCACATTTTTTGTCAACTTCTTTTATTTTGGCAAATCATGAGCCAGTTAATGCAATTGTCACCTCTAATCATTCCTTTCAAACAATGTCTCCTCCTGTTGAAGAAGGAACCTTGACTTTAAAAGATGATAGTTGTCACACTCTCATAGATTTTATAATTGTTTTTAAAGTAAAAGAGGTCGAATGTGAAGTTGATAATCATGTGGACGATAAAGCTTCCCCTAATTTAGTTGAACATGTCCATGATCAATCAATAGGATAAAAAATCATTAGTCAGACTAATAATCAATCTTTTGTTTCCAGTGATCTGCTCTCAAATTTTCCCTTACGCAATGAACCAAATTGTCTCTTAGAAATTATCTCATACTCTTTAAAAGAGAATACAATAGAGGTTGATCATTTTATACAAGGAGAGGGAACAAAAACATATTTTGAAACACATATACCTATCATTTCAAGAGATGCATTACGTCTCCTCAATTCTTCTACATATTATTCCTTGTACCCTGATATTTTTGATCCTAATGTTGTGAGATTGGGTGTTCCATATTACCTTGGAGAGAATTCAACATTATATAATCAGGTACAAATTAATAGAGATTATCAAATAGAAGATAAAGAGGAAAATATTTTTTCCCATGAACATATTGATTTTTATTCTCATCAATTATCCATGGGTAAATCAAGAAATTATTTGAAAGAGTCTCAAATTGCATCTTCCATTGATTCATCTCAATTTTTGTTTAAAGAAGGATCTAAATTTTTCCATGATCAATTATTTGAGGTTGAAAAGTATAATCGACCAAATATTATTACCAATGATGATTATTCAAAAATGTTGGTTGTTCCATTTAGTCCACCTCAAATAGTTAATATTGAATTATTTAAGCTCAATGGAGAATGAGACACTTCTCTTCCGATCGAGAATCACAATAAGTTCTTGCCATCTTGACCTGACCTTTTTACAAGATTCTTCCCTTGATAGTCTAATACTTTATTCTCATCAGGAATATTTTTCGTATATGAATTCTTTCAAACAATCCCATGTTAGTAATTTCATGTATTATGATAGGATGGCATATTGGTTTGAGTATTCATATCTCGAAAATTTTCCATGGAATGGTAAGATTATCTTCATTTTATTTAGAGATCAAGGAGGTAACTTTGACACACTCATTTTATATCCTTTAGATAAAGAAAATATTGAACGAAAGGAAATATTTTCAGGAGGATGGGGCACTTCGGTCTAAGCCGATGGTTATTTCAAGTCCTCATAACTCTAAAAAGCTTCACAATCTCATTTTTTCATATTTTTGTGAGCCATATAATGACAAAATTGCAGAATGGCTGGAGGATTCATACAAAAAGAATGTTCAAGGGAATGGTAAGGTCATGATTGCTTTGTTTTTAAATGATGATGATAAAGGTAAGTATAATATATTTTAGTCATTTTTCGATATACTACCATTCTTGTTAGTAATATTTGATTTTGTTTGCATTGTAGGATTAGAGTTACTCCGATGGCTACATTGCAAGCATGACTTTATGTAGTATTTTGATTTGTTTAGTAGTTAGAGTAGTTTTAAGAGTAGGTTTTCTTTTAATTTATTTCTCATTGTTTCTCTTTGTAATATTGTAGTCATGAACACAAGTGGGTGCACCAAGAGAACCATAATATGAATGTTGTTAGTGTTGATTAAGGTTGGTTGTCATTGATGTCAACCCTTGAAGAAAGCCCCGTAGCAAAAAGGTTGGGTAATGGACCCAAGATTGTTTGATGTAAATATGACTCGTTATTGTATTGTCATGTTTGATAATAAGTAGAAATGGATGAATTCCAAAGTCATCCCCTTATGGTGAAATCCATCACAGGGAAGATGCTTTGTGGATTGAGTTATCCTAGAAGTATGGTTAGCAAACCCATGCTTATTTGTGGAATAATGAAATGAATTCCAGTGACTTTTTCAGTGAAACTATCCTAGATGGATATTTCTTGTCATGCCATTTCAGGTGTCATGTGGAACGTCACATAACTCCTCATGGTTAGAGAGTTATGGCCATGAGAAGTTGGAGAACGCAGGTTTGGGTAATGGACCCAAGTTTGTTTGATGACTAATGGTATGAGTTTTGATACATTTTTAGGTAATATTATTCTATATGGATATTAAATTTCATTCCATTTCTGTTGGTATGTGGAACGTCATATAACTCCTCACGGTTTGAGAGGACCCTCATATGTCATCTAGAAGCCCCAAAAGGTCAAAGTAGTCAAAGGGTTTATGAGATTTTAAAAGGTAAATAATAAAGTGAAGTGATGATTGTACTATAATTCAAAGTGAATACAAAATAAATTAATTCAATAATAAATTTCATGGAGAAATTAGAAGTGGGTTAACCCTAAAATAAGGAAAGTGGGCAAAGTGACCTAGAAGATGTTTTTAAGGAAGCTACTTAGAGAGTATAAATAAGAGGCAAGGCTCTCTAATTTAAGATACACTTGAGAATATTGAATACCTATAGGTTTCTGAGGTAACCAAAGGATATATAAGCTTAATTTATGAGGAAAGTGAAGAAAAGAAGGTCGGAATTCAAGGAAGGATAAATTCTTTTGATGATGCTTTCTAAGGTAAGTTTTTTTAGGTCATCTCACCATTTTCGCAACAAATATTTTTCTAGAATGATTCAGACCATGAAATCGGTATCCATTAAGGGAAAATATCCAAGTATCTATGGTAATAAATTCATATTGTGGGTCATTGTATTTTTGGAGTTACACTCCGTGGAAAATAGGGTTTGTGGCTAGTCCGCAAACTAGTCAAAAACAAGTTTTTCGGGTAAAAACGTCATAACTTATTCATAACAGATCTAAATTCAGTATGCCCAAATGTGTTGGTTAGAGTATAGTCTATATTATTGTTTTTAAAAGTTTCATATCAATTCAACAAACATTTTGTGTGGGGCACGCTCTACAAGGTCTCTCTCTAGAATAAGCCAGAATTCATAAAGGTGTGCCATTTTTTCCATAAATCATTTTCTAAGAGGTTCCAAGTAGTGAAACCAGGAGTAATTGCATAAAACAAACTGAAGAACATTTTGTATCAGTTTCACATCTTTATTCATTACAGGTACAAAGTTATGATTATTTCAAGTTAGGGTTGTTGACTAATCCAAAACTAGTCTTGTAAGACTAAAGAAGCGTTTGATGAAAATGATAGTCTCTTGTTGTGAAAGTGAAGGAAGGTTTGAAGGTATGTGATCATATACACAAGTTCTATTACAGAGTTAAAAATCATATTTGGATGATGAAATTGATGAGGGCTTTTGGTTGAGGTACAAGTTGGGTACATAGTTGAGACAAGTAGTTGATTAGTTGGCACATACATGAGGTGTATAGTTGATGATGCTAGTACATATTGATGAGTCATAGTTTATGAGTAATTGAAAAATGATTGGAACATACTTGGTACATGGTTGGTTTCACTTGTTTATGGTATAAGTTGATTATAGATTGTTTGGTACAAGTTGGTGCATGGTTGATGCACTTGTTTATGGTATAGGTTGATTATAGGTTGAGCTATAGGTTAATACATGGTTGATGCATAGTTCAGGTTTATTGGTACATGTTTATAGCGATATATCTCATAGTGATAGTGTGACAATGGTTCCATCATTCTACTTCTACTTCAGGGCAGTTGGACCGGGCAAGGACAGGTGGTTGTAGCCGCCTTCTGGTTGTAGACGGAGAACATAGGGGGTTGTAGCCTCCTTCTAGCTGTAGCCAGAGAATTAGGGAGTTGGAGCTTCCCTCAAGTTGTAGCCTGAAAAACTACGGGGTTGGAGCCTCCTTCCAGTTGCAACTGGAAAACAAAGGAAGTTGGTGCTTCCAATGAATGTAATTCCTCAAGACATATAAGATAAAGCATTCCATGGTTTTCTCCCGATTTGGGTTTCCACGTAAAACACTGGTGTACTTTATATGTGTGTGATTATTCATTTCTTATTTCTCATTATTGGATAATAAATATACATTGATATAACACTTGGATTATTTGGAGAAAAATGATTATAATTACTCTATTACTGATTCACTCCCCCCTCTTGGTAATTCAACAATTGGTATCAGAGCAGTTTCCTTCAGAAATCAGTTTAACCACTCAAAGGTAGATCATGGAGAGTACCAACCATATAAAAATGGAATACCACACTTTGATGGACATAAGTATGCTTTTTGGAGCATAAGGATGAAGACATATATACAAGCACAGGGGTTTGAAATTTGGCAATCAATTGTAGATGGATACACAAAACCAACAGTTCCACCAAAAAATGACAAAGTATTGAAAATTAGTCAGAATAATTCCAAAGATACAAATTCACTTTTGAATGGTCTCACTGAAACAATATTCACCAAAGTTGCACATTGTAAATCCACCAAAGATATTTGGGACAATATTTGAGCATCAGTGATATGATTTCAGCAGTGCATCAGAGTGTTTCCATCAATGCCAAAGGGGAAGATTGTTGATTAAGGTTGGTTTTCATTGATGTCAACTACTAAAGAAAGCCCCATAGAACAAAGGTTGGGTAATGGACCCAATATTGTTTTATGTAAATATGACTTGTTGTTGTCTTGTCATGGTTGATAATAAGTAGAAATGGATGAACTCCAAAGTGGGCCCGTTATGGTGAAAGCCCTCACGGGAAGACGCTTTGCGGATTGAGTTATCCTAGAAGTATGGTTAGAGAACCCATGATTATTTATGGAATAATGAGATAAATGCCAGTGAAATTTTCAGTGAAACTATCCTATATGGATAGTTCTTGTCATGCCATTTCTTGTGGTATGTGGAACGTCACATAACTCCTCAAGGTTAGAGAGTTATGGCCATGAGAAGTTGGAGAACCCAGGTTTGGGTAATGGACCCACGTTTGTTCGATGGATAATGGTATGATTTTTCATATATTTTCAGGTAATAATATTCTATATGGATAGTACATGTCATTCCATTTCTAGTTGTATGTGGAACATGATGCAGGAGCATCTCTCCACGTCATCCAACCAGCCAGCTAGCCAAGTCACCTGATTCAAATCACATGTTCAAGAGAGGCACAACCTCATTTTGATTTGAATTTGAATGTAATAAATGTCTTAGGCTATATAGCCAAGGGGGCATGCTTTGTACAAGCGTAGAATTAGGTAGTCCTTTAATGTTTGAAGGCTGAGATCTAGATCTGATCTGTGGACTAGACAACCCATTCAATGCCATTGAATAGGGTAGGTGAGTTTGGAAGGAAGAGCTCGAAGAGCCCCCTCATGTAAAAGATATGTGGACCTCATTTTGGTAAGTAGAGAGAGAGGAGAAGAAAGGATAGAGTTGAGGAGATCCAGGAGAGTAAGAGAAGGAGCCAAGACCTTGTTACAAGCTGTGCTCAGGAGCACCTTATAAAAACAGGCATTCGCCATTAATACAAAACAACAGAATTTCCTGCACATTTTCTATGTTGAATGAATGTTTGTATGTGTTATTTATATGTTATGAATGTATTCTATGTTTGGGCATTTGCAGAGAGTTGTTCGATTTTTAGGCTTGGGAAGTTATTTATGGTTTCATGCCAAGAGGGCGTGATAGAGTACTACAGTCTCTGAATACCAGTGCATAGAAGCACTTCTGAACTCTACAGAGTCAGACAAAGACATGCCAGGTGGGCATAGGAGCTGAAATCATCAACTCAGGGGAGACCTTAGAGGTTGCTGAACACCTCAGGAGGCAAGGCTATGGAGGAGAACATAGTTGCAAACAGAAACACTTGTGAGTTTTGTAAAGCTCTACCAAGTGGGCATTGAGTAGGTGCAAGGATTGCACAGAATAACTCTGTTGTGAGTTCATTAGAAGTAAGAATCCCTGAGGATTCTTGATACTCTACCAGGAGAGCATTGAGTAAGTGCTAGAGGGCATAGAAGGAACTCTTCGAGTTCAAAGATTGAAGAAGAATCCACTGAAGGATCTTCACAGGGTTGTTGAACACCCTGAGCACTCAGCAAGAGGTTGCTTGAGCAGACACGTTGCCAGGAGGGCATCAACTTCTCCATATGCAAGAGAAAGGAAGAAGGATTTTGATGCTGACACCCTCCCTCCACCCACAGGTCAGAAGGTCCACGTCAACACATGATCTTTCCTTTACCACAGCTTGAAGAACTCTAGACAGCTCTTCTATTTCCCTATCAGGAAATCTTCACCCACAACAAAATCTCACGGGATCCCCTCTTTACACTTGGGAGATCGGGCTTCGTGACTTTGCGAATCTAGTGGTCGAGCATTGGTCTCTTGAATCCCCGAAACCCGACAACAGTCAATGCTGACCTTTCCTCTCCACTTTCAGGATTTTCCTTATCGCAATTTCAACACTCGCGATGTCAAACAACTTGTTTTATCGACTCCCAAACCCCAATTTTCGGAAACTCCGATACACGCGTGAGTTTTGACATTTTAACACCTTTCACTTCATCGGCATTTCGGACTTCGCAGTATCGCGAATCCTGATGTGGTGAGTTCGGAACTTCACCCTGCAAAACTCCGAAATGGTCAACGGGGTTTGATTCTGTGTCAATGGCATTCCACTTTTCCACTTGTTGACTCCTCCATGGCCCACACAAATCCACTTAGCTTTCGGGATATCACGGATTCCTATTGCAATGTTTATGGGACTTCCACCCATGAAAACCTGATGCAAATATCCATGTGTAAATCTGACGGTCCTTGTGACTCGGATCTACTTTCCTACCCCTCCTGAGCTTAGAACCTTTAGGGAATACCTTGCAGTATCTCCCCTGCTCCTCCATGAGATCTAACGGATCATGGAAATTCGTGAATCCTCTTCAGAGAATTCCGACCGTAAATTCTTCCTTGATGATTTCTGTGAATAACCAAGTGTTCTTCCACAAATTTGTCCACCTACGGTGCAACTTACAACGCCTTCCTAATTCTTCCAGGTACAACTTCTCTGCGCTATTCTTCAGCAGTTTGAAGGCCTTATCCTTCCTGATCTTCTTCACGGTTCTGTGTCTTTTAGAAAACCGCTTGCACGCACTCCTTGCGGTAGACTTTCAAGCACGTCCCAGTGTTGAAGTCTTTCGACTCTGTGCACTCCTGCAACAACAGTCTCTCAATGCTTCACTCAGGTCCACAACCCTAAGACTTCGCTCAGCCTGCAAACTCCTTGCATGGATCTTGTTCATGTCTGCACTTATGAATGAACGAGAACAAAGGCTACCCTATCTGAACCCTCTCTCAACACACTCCTTGCGGACACTTCAACTACACTCCTTGCAGGAACTCTTGCTCAGATAGAGAAACATTTGAAACTCATTCCTTCTTCCTTTTAGACTTCAAACTCAAAACATTAAATCATATACACAACATATAAAGCAAATGTATAATAGGAAGCAAACATTCATGAGCATATCATTCAACATCAATACACAGAGAACAACACAAAACCATGAATTTGAATCAACCTCTTTCTATTAATCCAAATATCTGTACATGGGTGTTCTCACACAACTCTTTGCATGCTCTTACTCTTCTTACTCTTCTCCTGCAATGTTGCTTCAATCTATGCTCTTCAATAATGTTACAATACACAATGAGGGTGTCTATACCCCGTTTCCCTCTTGCGCTCTAAAACTGTTTAATCTAGAATTAAATTCTATCTACCTGCATTAACTACTATAAATGCCTTCTACCTACTAAGGATGAGAGAAAATCACTCAAGTTCCATTTACATTATTCAAGTTCACTTCTTCTTAATGGCTTCATTTAAGATTGCACAACAATTTCAAGGTGGTTTTTCAAAATTTGTGCTGACACTTGTCCAGCTGTTCGTTGTCTCCGCGCTGGCTTGCTTGATGTTCGTGATGCTCCTGCATCATACTCCCTCTCTTGAAAATTTTCATGGGCTCCTATCCATGAGCTTACACACGGTATGTCCATGCTTCTATATCTCTACTTCATTCTCCCAACTGGCATCTTCAAGTGGATGGTTCTTCCATTTGACCAAATATTCAAAGTATTATTTTCGCCTGGTCTTCTTACTTACCCTTTTATCTAGTATGCACTCCATCTGCGGCTTATCTGCAACTGGAATCTACTTCATCCACTGAATCACTGGCTGCTCATTTCCAGTCTCTGTTTCCTCAGCCTTATATGGGTACAAATCTGAGATATTGAATATCAGAGAAATTCTGATCCCATCTGGTAATTCAATCTCATAAGCATTCACCCCAAACTTCTTCAAGACCTTACATGGCTTGATTTTCTTCATCTTCAGCCTATCATATGTTCCTCTCAGGAACCTTTCTTTCCTCAAATGTGCCAGAATCAAGTCACCAACCTCAAACTGAAGTTGTCTTCTGTGCTGATCTTCTATGTGCTTGTACTCCTAGCTTGAATTATGTAGTCGCTGCTTCACTAGACTGTGAAGTTCTTTCATCGCCTTTGCGAATTCTTCTGCACTAGCGCTCCTAGTCGCAGTTTGTTTGGAATCCCTCAGCTCAGAAATTCCTCTCAGCTGCATGCCATAGACAACCTAGAATGGACTTTTTCCTGTGCTCCTATTGATTGAGTTGTTATCAGCAAACTTTGCCTGTGGTAATATGTTGTCCCACTAGCTATGGTGTTTTGTCACCAAGCTTCTCAATAAGTCTCCTAGACTTCTGTTCACTACTTTTTTCTATCCATCCATCTGAGGATGATAAGCTGAACTAAATGACAAGTTAGTTCCCAGCTTCTTCCATAAGGTCCTCCAAAATTCCCTATAAACTTAGTATCTCGATCTGAAACTATACTCCTTGGCAAGCCATGAAGTGGAATGACCTCTTTGAAAAACAGATTCACAATGTGAGTTGTGTCACTGGTTTTCTGACAGGGAATGAAGTGTGCCATCTTGAAAAATCTATCCACCACCACAAATATTGAATCATAACCTCTTTGTTTTTTTGGCAACCCCAATACAAAATCCATGTTGATTGTATCCCACAGCCTTCCTGGTATGTACAATGGCTGATAAAACCCTGCATTCTATTTCCTTCCCTTCGAATGTTGGCAAACTCTGCATCTGTCCACGAATCTATGGACATCTACTCACATTCCCAGCCAAAAATATGACTCATTCAATTTTGCCAACATCTTGTTGTGACCAAAGTGCCCTGCCAATCCTCCACTGTGTTTCTCCTTCAACAAATTCTCCCTCATGGAGCATTTCGGAATACACAGTTGATTACCTTTGAACATTAATCCTTCCTGGATCATGTATTCTATCCATTGGATTCTATCCCTGAGAATTGGATTCACAGTTGCTTCATATGCCTCTTTAAAATCTTGATCATCTGCGTACATGTCCCTGAGATCATCAAAACCCAACGTTTTGACTTTAAACTCCTACAACAACAAACATTTCCTACTCAAAGAATCAACAACCTTGTTAGCAGTACCAGAAATATGTTTTATCACAAAAGTGAAATTCTACATATACTCAACCCATTTGACATGTCTCTGATTCAACTTCTCCTGTTGAGTCACAAACTGCAGTGCATGATTGTCACTGTACAAGATAAACTCTTTCAGGATCAAGTAATGCCTCCATTTCTTTAATGCTTGGATGATAGCATAGAATTCCTTATCATAAGTGGAGTACTTCACTTTTGCATCATTCATATTCTCACTGAAGTATTCTATTGGCCTGTCTTCCTGACTTAAGACTACCCCTATTACAAATCCACTTGCATCGCATTTCACTTGAAATGTCTTCTGGAAATCCAGCAACACCAAAAATGGTTGTTCCATAATCTTCCTTTTCAACAAATTAAAACTCTTCTCAGCCTCTTCTGTCCAGTGAAAAGACTTGTGTCTTTTCTTCATTGTATCCATCATCGCTGCACTAATTCCACTGAAATTCTTGATGAACTTTTCGTAGAAACTAGCTAATCCGTGAAAACTTCTCACCTCAAAGATATTCTTCGGTGATGGCCAATTCTTGATTACCTCCACCTTATATGGATCCATCCTCAACTCATTTTCCGAAATAACAAACCCCAAGTAAATAAGCTCTTTCTTCATGAATGAGGACTTCTTCATGTTTATCAATAGCTTCTCCTACTGTAATTTCCACATCACTGTAGCCAAATGCTCCAGGTGCTCCACCACTGTTTTGTTGAAAACCAGTATGTCATACAGATACATAATGACAAATTTTCCTATGAATTCCCTCAGGACTTCGTTCATCAACCTCATGAAGGTACTTGGCGCATTTGTTAAGAAAAACGACATAACAAGCCATTCATACAACCCTTCGTTTGTTTTGAATGTTGTCTTCCATTCATCACCTTCTCTCATGTGGATCTAATGATAACTGCTTTTCAAATCAATCTTTGAAAAATACTTTGCTCCACTCAAGAAATCCATCAGATCATCCATCCTTGGAAATGGAAATCTGTACCTGATGGTTATCTTGTTAATCACCCTCGAGTTAGTACACATATTCCAGTCTCCATCTTTCTTTGGACTGAGTACTATTGGAACAACACATGGGCTCAAGATTTCCCTGACCAAGCCTTTGTCCAACAAATATTGGACTTGTCTTTTAACCTCTTCATTCTCTTGCAGCGTCAATATGTACACGGCTTTGTTTGGAAAACTGACTCCTGGTATGAGGTCGATATGATGACTCACACTTCTGATCGGTGGCAACGAACGAGGTAATTCATCCACTACTATATCAATGAATTCTTTCAGTAGTTCCTAAACTTCTTCTGGTAAATCATCCACTCTTGTGCTAGTCAAAACAATCTTCAGTTTTCTGACCATAATGAACTGTGGATCCTCCTTCTTCTTAACCTCTGTAAGAAGTTCCTTCCCACTCATGAGAAGTACTGTGTTGCTTACTTCCAGCTTCACCTCCTTATCCTTGATTGGAAACAACATGTGAGTCCTCCCATTCTTCTCTAGGGTGTATGTGTTCATTCTCCCATCATGAATCACATTCCTGTCATATTGCCATGGTCTACCCAACAATAGATGAAAAACATCCATAAGAATGACATCACATAATATGTTATCATTATATCCTCCTATCTTAAATTCAACTAAACATTGTTTAGTGACAGTTAACTGGTGTCCTTTTTGTAGCCACAAAACTCTATATGGGCTTGGATGATCAATCATTTCCAGCTCCATCTTCTCTACCATCTCTATAGAAACAAGATTATCTATGCTGCCACTATCCATGATGACCTTGCACACCCTTTCCTTGGTCTTGCAAGCGGTCTTGAAAAGTCTGGTCCTTTGGACTGAACTCTCCACCTCTTTCTCTGGTGTCAATAGGACTTTTCGCATCATCAATGATCTTCCACCTTCAACGTCTTCTGCCTCAACATCCCACCTCTATGCCTCGGTGATGTGAGCTTCTCCACTTTCCTTCTTTTTGTCTAGACACTTGTAAGACTTGTGCCCATTCTTTCCACACGTGAAGCATGTTATTACTCCACCTCTTCCTCTTCCTCTACCTCTAGTACGAGGAAAAGTGTTATTATTAGCATAATCTCCTCTCTGCTTAGTATGTTGTCCTCTCTATTCAGCATATTTCCCTCTCTGTGAGGTTCCACCTCTCTCAATTTGAGTTTGAGGTTTCTTCCAGTCCTCCTTGGGCTTCTGATATTTGTCCTGGGCAACTGATTTGCCTCTGAGCTGACTTCTTCCTCAACCCCTCTGACTCTGCTTTCATCTCAACTTCTCTTCCACTTTCAGAGCCATATGATAAGCATATTCCACCGTTCAGATGGTTACCATGCTCATCTCATCCTGGATATCATATCTTAGGCCATTCATATATCTGGCAACTTTTTCATCATCGCTCTCCTGATGACCTGCCCTGATGTTCAGCTTATAGAATTCCTCAGTGTATTCTTTCACTGTCATCAGCTTCTATCTCAGGTTCTGCATTCTCCTGAACAAAGTAATTTGATAATCTCTGGGGATGAATTTCGCCTTCATATTCGCGATCATTCTATCCCAGCTTTTGTTTTTCTTATTTCCCTTGCAGCGTCTGTCAACTTGTAGTTCATCCCACCACAATATTGCATGTCCCTTCAATCTAGTGACAACATGCTTGACTTTCTTGTCCTCTTTGACATCTTCATAGTCGAAGTATGTGTCTAGAGCTCTAATCCAGTCTAGAAGCTCTTCTGCATCCAAGTTTCCCTCATAAACTGGAATATCCATCTTCACTCTTGCACCCATTCTTGTAATAGCTCTAATCAAACACTCATTTGATGCATCTTCAGCTGCAACTTCTTCTTCATCTTCAGCCTCAATCTCACTATCGGAATCACTGAGATCCCCAACACTAACTATGCATCTTTGCACTGTCTCCATGTCTTCAAGTCTAGCTCGTAGATCATGCATCTCTCTCTCCATGGCTGGATCTGTCATCTGCCTGCCTCTTCTTCTTGACATTTCCCTATCCTCTGGTGGATCGGGTGTTTGCATGTCCCTTCTCCTTGGTGGCATGGTGAATTCTCTTTCTCTGCTACAGAAATCAAAGAACCTTTCTGCGCTCTGATACCAAACTAATGATGACGCCCTCCCTCCACTTGTAGGTCGAAAGGTCCACGTCAACACAAGATATTTCCTTTACCATGGCCCGAAGAACTCTAAACAGCTCTTCTATTTCCCTATCGAGAAATCTAAACCGACAACAAACTCTCACAGGATCCCCTCTTTACACTTGGGAGATCGGGCTTCGCGAATTTGCAAATCCAATGGTCGAGTGTTGGTCTCTTGAATCCCCGAAACCCAACAACAGTCAACGTTGACCTTTCCTCTCCCCTTTCGGGATTTTCCCTATCGCGATTTCGGCACTCGCAATGTCAAACAACTTGTTTTACCGACTCTCAAACCCCGATTTTCTGAAACTATGACACACACGCAAGTTTTGACTTTTCAACACCTTTCACTTCATCGGCATTTCAGACTTTGCGGTATCACGAATCCTGATGAGATGAGTTCGGAACTTCACCCTGCGAAACTCCAAAATGGTTAATGGGGTTTGACTCCATGTCAATGGCATGCCACTTGTCTGCTTGTTGACTCCTCCATGGCCCACACAAATCCACTTAGCTTTTGGGATATCGCGGTTCATGATTTCACGATTCCTGTTGCAATGTTTATGGGACTTCCACCCACGAAAACCCGATGCAAATATCCAGATGTAAATCCGATGATCCTTGTGACTTGGATCTACGTTCCTACCCCTCTTGAGCTTATAACCTTTAGGGAATACCTTGCAGTATCTCCCTTGCTCCTCTGCAAGATCTAATGGTTCACGGAAATTCGCAAATCCTCTGCAGAGAATTCCGACCGTCCGTTCTTCCTTGACGATTTCTGCAAATAACCAAGTGTTCTTCCACAAACTTGTCCACCTGCAGTGCAACTTACAACGCCTTCCTAATTCTTCCAGGTACAACTTCTCTGCGTTGTTCTTTAGTAGTTTGAAGGCCTTATCCTTCCTGAGCTTCTTCATGCTTCTTCATATTTTAGAAAACCCTGTGCATGCACTCCTTGCAGCAAACTTTCAAACACGTCCCAGTGTTGAAGTCTTTCAACTCTGTGCACTCCTGTAGCAGCAATCTCTAAACGCTTCACTCAAATCCACAACCCTAAGACTTCGCTTAGCCTGCGCACTCCTTGCATGGCTCTTGTGCCTATCTGCACTTCTGAATGAATGAGAACAAAGGCTACCCTATCTGAACCCTCTGTCAATGCACTCCTTGCGGACACTTCAACTGCACTCCTTGCAGGAACTCTTGCTTAGATAGAGAAACATTTGAAACTCATTCCTTCTTCCTTTCAGACTTCAAACTCAAAACATGAAATCATATACATAGCATATAAAGAAAATGTATAACAGGAAGCAAACATTCATGAGCATATCATTCAACATCAATACAAAGAGAACAACAAAAAACCATGAATTTGAATCAACCTCTTTCTATTAATCCAAATATCTCTACATGGGTGTTCTCACACATCTCTCTGCATGCTCTTACTCTTCTCTAGCAATGTTGCTTCAATCTATGCTCTTCAATAATGTTACAATACACAATGAGGGTGTCTATATCCCATTTCCCTCTTATTCTCTAAAACTGTCTAATCTAGAATTAAATTCTATCTACCTGCATTAACTACTATAAATGCCTTCTACCTACTAAGGATGAGAGCAAATCGCTCAAGGTCCATTTACATTATTCAAGTACGCTTCTTCTTAATGGCTTCATTTAAGATTGTGCAACAACTTCAAGGTGGTTTTTCAAAATCTATGCTAGTGATTGTCCAGCTGTTCGTTGTCTCCACATTGGCTTGCTTGATGTTGATGATGCTCCTGCATCAGATTTATTCCCTTAAGGTCTGAGTGACAGAAAAGATCAAAAGGAGTAGCACCTTTGTGTGTGTGAAGACTCTGCAAGAGTGCAGAGATCATAAATATTCATAGATTTGAAGAAGAGCTCAAGAGGGACAACATTTTTATACACACAGGCGAGACTCAAGGTGAAGAGTTCACAGAGAAAAGGAGAGAAGGTCGAGGCCTTTGGAAACTTGGAATTCTTCCAAGTGTAGTAAGAAAGTGCCAAATCTTAGGAGGAGTACCGCTACCATCGAATCCAGTCAGAAGATCTGGATAGTTGGAGTTTTCCTACATCCATGAAGTAGAAGGAGAAGTGCACAGGAAGATGAGGTCTGAGCCATCATATCTTGGTCAAAACACCCTACAGACGTTAGATATGTTAGGAGTTACGCGAGGTTTAAGCCTACCTGAGTAGAGAAGAGAAAGTCCCGAAAGGAATTGGCATATCGGGATTTCAACATTCGAGAGTTTGGAGGTCCTAAGGACAAGAGGTTGGGACACTCCACATCGAAAGTCTCAAAACAACGAATTGAATCTGAGTCCTCCGTCCACGGGATCATCCATTTTAGAGATTTAGGCACTGGGACTCATAGAGGTGAGTATCGCGACTTCGCACTTGGAAAAGTTCTGAAAGGATCACAGTCGTCCATTTGTTGGGACACGTGGCAGAGATCGAGGAACTCGTCGGTATTTCGGCTACCGGGGTTTCAAGTTGACAGAGGATTTGTGTCACTAGGGAATCACAATTCGTGAAATCACGAAGTGAACAGGGATCATCCATCATAGGAGGACACGTGGTAGCAATCCAGGCTTTCGGGGAAAATCACAAAGGGAAAGCCAAGTCAGCATATTGGGATTCGACATTTCGAAAATCCTATGGATGAGAGGTCCGAGTATTTCAATGTTTGGAAACCCAAAATCATGAAAGAAGAGGAAGGCCAAGAAATTGCCATTTCGGCATTTCACACATCAGCATTTCGGAAGTCAAAAGGACAGGGGGTCGGGCTCTCGTGTCAATAAGTCCCAAAAAAAATAGGACTGTGGTCTTATGAGAAGTGGTCACATGGACCAAAGCATAGATAGTTGGGGCTAAGGCGAGAAAAGGTTTTTTCAATAAATTGGTATTTCAGTGTTTGGGAAGTCGAAGGGTTAGAGGATTCTTGAAATCAGGATTCAAGAAGTCTCAAAACCCAAAATTTTGTTAGGGAAAATTTACGGTCATGTATACAGAGGCCGTAAGGGGAAAATAAGGACCTATGGATCGGAATTTGAGATTCCAGCAGGGAATCAAAAGAGATAATTCATCTCGAGCAAGGGGAATTTGAATGTTCCTGTGAGTGGACTTCGACCTGAGGGTTAGAAGGGGTCTGCATCAATTTTGGTATCAGAGCCTAAATCTTGTCTGTATACTTCAGGCAAGGGAAGTGAGGATAATGCAAAGGAAGACAGAGTGCTAGAGACACTCAAATGCAGAGTGACAGAAGCAGGTTTTCTAAGAGAGCAGATAGGGAGAATGTTATGGCTACTGAAGGCCGAAGATATGCTAGAAAGAAAAGGCTAGAGTTGATGGCTAGAAAATATCATAGACTGTTGAGAGGATGGTTGAGGCATGCTGAGAACCTCAACAGACCATAAGAAGAAAGGGTTCAGATATGTGAACCAAAGACTGGGAGAAATATCAGTGAGGCTGAGGATGAAATGGGATTGGCTGGAGATCTCAAGAACTTCCAAGAGGATAGAGAAGAAATTCCCAATTGTCAGGTGGGAAAAGGGTTGAGATCACTGCAGGATCTCACAAACTGTTATGAGGACAGCTAGGGAATTTCACATTGCCAGGTGGGAAATGGATCGATATCATTGTGGGATCTCATAGACTGCCAATATGGCAGCCGAGAGTTTCCAATTTTCCAGGTGGGCAAGGGAACAATGATGGGATCAGTTGATTCCATAGACTGCCAGGAGGGTAGCAGGGAAATCCCATATTGCCAGGTGGGAAGGGATAAACAGATGAGACTATATGAGGGTCTCATAAACTCAGAGGTGATTTTGAATCAACTTGAGGAGCTAACAGAGAAGATGAGCTCAGAGTTGGATTTCGATTAGCAGATGCAGCTGACAAAAGAGGAGGATTTGAGAAATCTTCTAATGATTGGGGAAATTCAAATATTCCTACCATTTGAACAAGAGGAGGCAAAAGTATTCATTGAAGATGTTGAGACAGCAACAAAAGAATCAGGATAGCCAGCTGAGGTTGTCAGGAAGGAAGCATTGGAGTAGACTTTAGAATTTTCCCAAGAAGAAGAAAAGGATGATGAGCATTCTGAGGAGTGGCTCAATACTTTCAGCCAGGTAGCTGAAAGGACTGCAACATGGGAGTTTGCAAAAGAAGAAGAAGAAGAAGAAGAAAACATTATTTTGGCTGATCTGTATGAGAAAATTGAATTTCTGGAAGAGAGGGTGAAAGTGCAGAGTATGCACATCCAACATGCGAAGTTGGAAGCAACTGATGAAGCAGGAATGGGAGATCATTGCGATCTACCAGACTATAGAAAAATTTTGTAGCCGAGGAGACTACATGAGGAGAGCCAGCCACTGGAGTAGCTGGACAAAGAGATCGAGAAGATCAGAGATATGATGATCAGGTCAACAGAGACTACCATGGAGGAGAAGCTGAGTAGAGGAGCAGAAGAAGAAGCATCACAGCAGCAGCAGCAACAAGGAAATGGAGCGAGGAGACAACTCTAGAAGATGATTTGGGATCCAGGAGGATTTCCACTTCTGAGGGTGGAAGCTCATGAGTAGGAGCTCATGAATTTTGTAGCTGAGGAGTATGATGTAGGAGAATCTCTCCACATCATCCATCCAGCTAGCCAGCCACATCAGTCAATTCAAATCGCACATTCAAGAGAGGCACAGCCTCATTTCGATTTGAATTTGAATGTAATAAATGTCCTAGGCTGTTGAGCCGAGAGGTCGTGCTTTGCACAAGAGTAGAAGTAGGTAGGCCTTTAATTTTTGAAGGCTCAGATCTAGATCTTATCTATAGACTAGACAACCCATTCAATGCCATTGAATAGGGTAGGTGAGTTTGGAGGGAAGAACTCGAAGAGCCCCCTCATGTAAAAGATATTTGGATCTCATTTTGGTAAGTAGAGAGAGAGGAGAAGAAAGGATAGATTTGAGGAGACCTAGGAGCATAAGAGAAGGATTCAAGACCTTGTTACAGGCCATGCTCAAAAACACCTTGTAAAAACAGGCATTCTCCATTAATACAAAACAATAGAATTTCCTACATAATTTTTGTGTTGAATGAATGTTTGTATGTGTTCTTTATATGTTGTGAATGTATGCTATGTTTGGGAATTTGCAGAGAGTTGTTCGATTTTTAGGCTTGGGAGGTTCTTTTTGGTTTCATGCTAGGAGGGCATGACAGAGTACTACGATCTTTGAATACCAGTGCATAGAAGCACTTCCGAACTCTACAGAGTCAGACAAGGACGTGCCCGGTGGGCACAAGAGATGAAATCATCAACTCGGGAAAGACCTTGGAGGTTGTTGAACACCTCAGGAGGCAAGGCTGTGGAGGAGAAGACAGTTGCAGATAGAAACTCTTGTCAGTTCTGTAAAGCTCTACCAGGTGGGCATTGAACAGGTGCAAGGAGTGCACGAAAGAACTCTGTTGTGAGTTCATTAGAAGTAAGAATCACTGAGGATTCTTGATACTATGCTAGGACGGCGTTGAGTAAGTTCCAGAGCACATAGAAGGAACTCTTCGAGTTCAAAGATTGAAGAAGATTCCATTGAAGGATATTCATAGGGTTTCTCAACAGCCTAAGCACTCAGCAAGAGGTTGCTTGAGCAGACACATTTCCAGGAGGGCATCAATCTCTCCATCTGCAGGAGAAAGGAAGAAGGATTTATTCCCTTAAGGTATGAGTGATAGAAAATCTCAGAAGGAGTAGCACCTTTGTGTGTGTGAAGACTCTACAGGAGCGCAAAGGTCATAAATATTTACGGATTTGAAGAAGATCTCAAGAGGGACAATGTTTTTATACACATAGGCGAGACTCAAGGTGAAGAGTTCGCAGAGAAAAGGAGAGAACGTCAAGGCTTTTGGAAACTCATAATTCTTCCAAGTGCAGCACGAAAGCACCAAAGCTCAGGAGGAGTACCGCTGCCATTAGATCCATTCAGAAGATCTAAGCAGTTGGAGTTTTCCTAAATCCAGGAAGCAGTAGGAGAAGCGCACAGGAAGATGAGGTCTCAACCGTCAGATCTTGGTCAAAACACTCGATAGACGTTATATCTGTTAGGAGTTACACGAGGTTTAAACCCATGTGAACAGGGAAGAGAAGGTCCCGAAAGGAATTGGAATATCAATATTTCGGCATTCGAGAGTTCAGAGGTCCTCAGGACAAGAGGTTGGGACACTCCACATCGAAAGTCCTGAAACAACGAATTGAATCTGAGTCATCCGTTTGTGGGAGGACACATGTCGTGGGATCATCTTTTTAAAATATTCAGGCTCTAAGACTCACAGAGGTGAGTATCATGACTTCGCACTTGGTGAAGTCCTGAAAGGATGGCAGCCGTCCATTCGTTGGGACATGTGGCGGAGATCGAGGAACTCATCGGTATTTCGGCTACCAGGGTTTCAAGTTGACAGAGGATTTGTGTCACTAGGGAATCACAAGTCATGAAATCATGAAGTGAACAGGGACCATCCATCATAGGAGGACACGTGGCAGCAATCAAGGCTTTCAGGGAAAATCCCAAAGGGAAATCCAAGTCGGCATATCGGGATTCGGCATTTCGGAAATCTTGTGGACAAGAGGTCCGAGTATTTTGACGTTTGGAAACTCGAAATCATGAAAGAAGAGGAAGGCCGACAAATTGCCATTTTGGCATTTCACACATCATCATTTTGGGAGTTGAGAGGACAGGAGGTCGGGCTCTCACGTCAATAAGTCCCGAAAGAAATAGGATTGTGGTCTTATGAAAAGTGGTCACATGGACCAGAGCATAGACAGGAAGGGCTAAGGTGAGAAAGGTTGTTTCAGGAAATTGGCATTTCAGTGTTCGGGAAGTTGAAGGGTCAGAGGATTCTTCACATTGGGATTCAAGAAGTCAGAATTCACAAGGTCCCTCTCTAGAATAAGTCAGAATTCAGTAAGGTGTGCCATTTTTTCCATAAATCATTTTGTGAGAGGTTCCAAGTAGTGAAACCTGGAGGAATTGCAAAAAACACACTAAAGAACATTGTATATCAGTTTTAGATCTTTATTCATTACAGGTACAAATTTATAATTATTTCAAGTTAGGGTTGTTGACTAATCTAAAACTAGTCTTGTGAGACTAAAGAAACGTTTGATGAAAATGCTAGTCTCTTTTTGTTAAAGTTAAGGAAGGTTTGCAGGTATGTGATAATATACACTAGGTCTATTACAGAGTTACAAATCATATTTGGATGATGAAATTGATGAGGGATTTTGGTTGAGGTACAAGTTGGGTACCCAGTTGAGACAAGTAGTTGATCAGTTGGCACATACATGAGGTGTATAGTTGATGATGTTGGTACATATTGATGAGTCATAGTTGATGATTACTTGACACATGATTGGTACATATTTGGTACATGGTTGGTTTCACTTGTTTATGGTACAGGTTCATTGCATATTGTTTGGTATAGGTTGGTTCATGGTTGATGCACTTGTTTATGGTACAGGTTGATTACAGGTTGAGGTACAGGTTGATGCATGGTTGAGATTTATTGGTACAATTTTATAGTGGTATATCTCATAGTGATAGTGTGACAATGGTTCCATCATTCTACTTCTACTTCAAGGTGGTGGCATGGGGCAAGGACAGGTGGTTGTAGCCACCTTCTAGTTGTAGTTGGAGAACATAGGAGGTTGTAGCCTCCTTCGGGTTGTAGCTAGAGAATTCGGGAGTTGGAGCTTCCCTCAAGTTTTAGCCTAAGAAGCTAAGGGGTTGGAGCCTCCTTCCAGTTGCAGCTGGAAAAAAAAGGAAGTTGGTGCTTCCAAAAGGAAGTTGGTGCTTCCAATGAATGTAATTCTTCAAGACATATAAGATAAAGCATTCCATGGTTTTCTCCCAATTTGGGTTTCCACGTAAAACACTTGTGTATTGTGTATGTGTGTGATTGTTCATTTTTTATTGCTTATTATTGGATAATAATTCTACATTGATATAATACTTGGATTATTTGGAGAAAAAAGATTATAATTATGATATTATTGATTCACCGCCCCTCTCAGTAATCCAACAGTTAGGGAAGTCCACTTTGACCCTTTTCTCTCAGATTTTTGTTGAACAGTTCTTTTAAAAAATGCAGTATCATCATGAATTTTTTTAAATGAAAAGTAAAGAGATAAGTAAATATGAACTGTAAATTCTACCCTAACCCAAGGTGTCACGAGTAGGACTGCACTCATATTAATAAGGAATTTTTCTATTTTTCTTTTAGTCTCTCTCAAGAGATATTTCATTTGATGATTTTATATCCACCCTCTTCTGAATACTTTTAATTTCCTTTTTGTTTTTGTTTTTGGTTTTGATTCTTTTCATTTTGCTTGATTTTGATTTGTTTTTTGAATAATTATTTCTGAATCACCATTTCATTTTTTGAAGGGAATCGTAAATCTTATTCTTTAGTGGTAGTGGATAACTTTTTAATCATCCGAGTAGTAAGTGCTAAAACTCAGATCATCAAAAGGAAGTTTCTATTCAAACAGTGTTCCTGGTTTCTCATTGAGATTACAAGAAGACGCAATCATCCTTAACAACCTTCTATCATTATCCCTGTTTTAAGGAAAACAACTCAGCTGTACCTTCCCATACTTGAGATAGTTTCCTAACAAAAATATAAGTGTCCAAAATGTGATGCAGGTCATCAAAAAAAAAGGGAGAATGATTTTTAAATGATCAAAATTTTTATGCTAAACTATGAGATTTTTAGTATCACCCTGCCCTCTTGAATATTATTAAGTTTTGTAAATTATAAAAAAATTATAGAGGGTTGAAAGCACTGTAATTTGTGTGAAGTGTATGTAAACCTGCCAAGATGTTGAACAAGTCTGTTGGCAACGGGTAAATGCATGCATGATATGAAGGCAACTTCATCGGGGTACTGAACAAGCCTATTGGCAGCGAAGCAATGTGGGGTTTAAGAACATCCTCAGGTATGTATTTTAATTTGAACAAGTGTGAATATGTTCTTTATCATGAGTGGATGAATCTTAGATAGGATAGAGGTACTAGAGTGGGTTAAATGACATCCCTGCCAATACTATGGATGCTTGCTGGCAGTAGTGGCCCTGTCAATAGTATCTAAGTCAACTACATAAATATCGCTACACTCGTAATCTAAGTTATATGTCGGATTACATTTTTAAGACAGAAATACACCTCATGCTAAGCTACATTATTTTATGAGTTATGATCAAAATGCTTGACCTGTTGTTGACTGTTTCTAGAAATTTGTTTCATCTGACCCTGTGACATAAATTTTTTGGTGATGTAGAGATAACTGCTTCGCCCAGTATGTCACCATTGTTGGGGGCCACCAATTTTTTCAATTTTTATCGAAGTCACCACAAAGAAGTTATATCTTTATGTAGCTACCACCACCTTTCATTTGTAAATGTTTATATTTCTGAGTTTTGAAGCGATAATTGGATTAAATCTTACCTTATTGAGTTTTTATCATTTGCATTTTCGTTTGTTTTATTTTTAATTCATGACTGCAAGCATGAAATTAAACATAAAAATTAGCTTGGTTTCATTATCTTTTACCTTAGAAATATCATTTTAGAAGCCACCCATATGTGATTAAAATTCAAAATCTTAGGAAATGGTTGATTAGTCCATTATCAAAATTTTTGTTTTATTATGGTTTTTATGAATTAAATGGTTTGATAGTTCATTATTGAAATGTTTTGATGTATGAAGAACCTTGGTTAACTATTGATATTCTTCTCATAAGTTTAATTTTCATATCAACATTTATGCAAATGAGTACAGACATGTTGTACTTGCGTTTTCACCTTACCTTGCTGGCTCAAAACATTAATGAAGCTATTCATTATGTGCATAGGGTTCTGTACTCTATATGTTTTGTAACTCATCACAAGAGATGAAATTCTATGAACCCTTTGGTTTTCATTTTCCCTAACTCATCCGTCCAAGTTATGATAGTCCTGAAACTATGCAATTTTTGTGTCGTTAAATTTCACACAGACTTTTCTCTGCTCCTCGTCTTCTAGAAATGAAACCTGCATCATGTGATGTTTGTTGTATCCTTTTCATAGTTGCAATGGAACCTATGATGCAAATCCAACCAAATGACTCTACGTTTTATTGTTTTAAAAACCCGTAATTGCTTACCTGAGACACATTTTTGCGGGAGGGTTTATGAGCAAACAGTTACGAATTTTCTCACAACGTTTAAAACCCATTTTGGAAATAGGGTCATTTACCTTCGATGTGGGATGTTTTTTCAGAAACCACACAGTTTCATAGATACATCTCGTTCTTTGGAGGGAAAAATTTCATAACTTCTTTTGCGGCCGAGGTAAGCGTTTTTGTTTTTTTTTGCTCATAGATTCAAGCTTGTTATGGGTTTGGCTAGGGTTCAAGATTATATAAATTTCTATATGTTATGAGTCTGCATAAAATGATTATTCTTTATCAGAAACATAAGTTTAACCCACTGTCAAATCTTTTTCACCATGGTCTAATTCAAATTCTTGTGTCGTCACATCTATCTAAGGCTGGGGATACTTGGGAAGATTTCTTGTTTCGAAATGATTTTACCCTACCTGAGACTACATTAGAATTTCCTCTCCATTTGAATAAAATCCCCAACTCCTGCATGTCTAACCCTACTGTCGAAAACCTGTGTGTTGATCTAGAAGAAGACCATGCTACCATCGATCAAACTTTTGTTGCTATCTGGAACCCATTGGGCAAAAATCCACGATCTGTTTTCATGCCTAGAAAGTCATTGGAGGAGGTTTTATATGTGTTAAAGGATAGGTTTCCTGTGGTTCCTATTCATGAGCCAACTCAAGTGGTTTTAAACAAATCAATTGTCCATAAAAAAGGTAGGTATGCAAAACAAAGTAATTCAGACTTAATTTTTACAAACAAGAAGATTAAGCAGGCTGGTAATGTAATTATCAAAAAACTCAACGAATTCCAACACCATCATAAATTCAAATTTATTAGATGCTTCTTTGTCTAATCTCTGAAATTGTAAAACTTTGTTTTGATTATTTTTTTATTTGCTTCAGTTTGAAAAATAAATAGATATATTTTATTTTATTTTTATCGTATTTTTACTATTTTAGACTAGCTACAAAATCATGTAGCTTATCTTTTGAAATTATTAGTTTGCAATTTTTATCTAAAATTCAATTTTGTTTTATCTTTTTCAGGAAAATAACAGTTTAAGAGGCTATTTTCAAGGAGAAGGAATTATGGATTAAGCACTTGATAACTTATTAATTTCTCATTTTTGAAAGAAAAATCTCATTTATGTAATCATTTTTTTATGTAAAGACTCCTACAGGAGTATCTTTTTGTTATTCTATTTTTGTAAGCAACTTTATTTTCAGGGATCATCCTCTATCTTGTATGATAAGAGGTAAATGATCCAATATTTGTTTAAATAGTTTTTGTTGCTTAGTGATCAAGGACAACTTTTGCTTGAATACAATATGGACATGTGATTTTGAGAAAGAATATGGGAAAGGAATTCACCTTTGGCTTTAGACCTATGTGATGCTTATTCCATTTCGTCCTTTCATTACTGTTATATTATGAGAATGTTATTATGGTTGATTTTAGCTTTAGCTTGTCATCATATGGTGTTTTCATACTGTTAAATATTATATGTTGTCCATAATTTCTTATTCCATTTTTTATGTGTGATTGATCTATCATTTGATTATTTTTGAATTTTTTCTTAATGCTAAATGTTAGATAATATCAATATTCAGATCTAAGTTTTCTCTCATTCTTAAATATTGATCATCCTAAGAACATAGGATTTTTAATTAGATGTATTTCTGTTGTTATTAATTTACTC
>CBVK0100657221.1:0-11588 GCA_900067695.1 Picea abies
CCTGCTGAACCGCTCTTCCGATCTCACCTGACTGTGTAGGGAGTTCTGGTACATCTATAATTGTTGTGGCTAAATTAGCCAAAGTATCCAGTCTAGTATGTTCCTCTTCAGGTGCTTCAAACTTCTTTAACTTGAGCCTCAGAATCCTGAGCTGCCTGTAGAGTTTCATATTTTCTCTGATCAAGTCTCTGTTTCTATCTTTGATTTTATCATGTTTTTCTCTAAGAGTTTCATTCTCTTTGAACAGTTCATCATTTCTCTCAGTGAGGTCTGTGTTTGCTTTTTTGATTACCCTCTCCAGGACTTCCATCTCATAAATCTCTCTTAGGAGCTTATTGATCTTCTTTGTCTTACCTTTCTTAGGCCTGCTTGAGGAGGCTTCTGCTTCTGGTTGCCTGTGTTTCTCTGGAGGATTTAATGGAGGTAGATTTATCTTCAATTTTTCATCCTGTTTGATCTGCAAGTTGTCCTGTGTTTTTGCCATCCCTTGCTCTGAATCAGAGTCACTATAAGGTAGATTGAGAAGGTTTTTTCCTGTGACAGGGTTTTTATCTTCAAACTGTAGTTTCCTCTTGATTCCTCCCTTCTTGCTGGGTGATGTTTTTATAGAATCTCTGGGCATGGAGATTCCTTTCCTCCTCCTGTGACTACTCTTGGGAGTAGGATCTTTTCTGCTTCTAGCTTTCTTAGCTTTTATCTCTGGAGGTCTTTTTGTCTGAAACTCATTCCAAAACAAGAAGAAACCCCACTCAATTTGTTTCCTCTGTAGAGCTTCTCTCACAAGAAGGGTAATCATCCCCTGATGTGATAACCTGCTTACAACTTTAGCAGGCTGAGCTTTTACCTGTCTTGCCATCTTAGTCAGGGTTTTATGGAAGAAGTAAGGCATGTTTATGCATTCTCTTCCTGTGAAATGGTTCAACAGTTTAAAATGGTAATACATTACCTTGTTGTAGCGCCCCTAACAGGTGATATACACCAAAATCGCCCTTAGCAGGAACTGCCACTTTGGCTCCAGATAGGACATGGGAATATCCTTCTTCCAAGTCAAAGATTTATGCACTGGTAACAAATACGACCTGAATTCAACATTTGAAGGTGAGGAGGTTTTAAACCAACAGTCCCCCGTTCTTGATAACCCTGCGTATTCGGCAATAGCTGCTTCATCTATAATAAACTCCTCCCTGCCTGTTTTAGCAATCCTTCCATCATAGGAGAGGGAAAATGCTTCGGTCACTTGTTGGTGAAAGGTTGTCAATTTTTCACAGTATGTGAAAACTCCAGCCTGTTTAAAACACTCTGCAACCTCTGGATGAGTTTCAAAATACCACATGCCATATACTTCAGATCTCAAAGAAGGACTTGCTTTTGACATGGTTCTATGCTGACTATACCTAATACTGTGGGAATCAAAGTGTTCAGGAGGCAATGGCTCTGGGAACTAAGAAGATAATCGATGCCACTTATGAAAACTCAGTGAAATCGGGTGACAAAGCATAGGATTAATGAATTCAGCAGAACACTGACCTACTCTCAGATGACAATCTGGCTGAGGAATGCCGAAACTTCAGATTTTCGGGGGGAACGATTTAATTTCTGAAACTTTGAAAAAGAACTGTTTCCGATCTTACCTACTTTCCCGACCAGGTTTCCTTGACTCGGGATACTTGCTGAACTCGGAGACACTTCGACAATCGGCAGAGAACGTGGGATCCAGACTTTTGAAAATATGATTTGTTGATAAAATCGTGATCTGGTGGTTGTCTTCAGCGATCTTCGGGATTCATTATAACACATCGAGTTTTCAAATGAAAGAATGACCTGGTAATGATGACTGGCGTACTTTCCACTGAAATGGAGGGAACCTCTGTGCAATCATACCTGCCAATCACCGCCCTATGTGGATTTGAAATGATCACTGCAGTAGATAAAACACCGGTGCTTCGAACCTTTCGGACGGAGGCCACGAATGTGCATCATCTCTCGCATGGTAAGCTTTCGACAGTTGTATTTATCATCATTGCGCTGATTTTTGACACCTGGCTCATGCGAAAGTACGAGCTTTCGTTTTTCACGTTCAAACACTTTCGACGGTTGCTTGTCTTCTGTTTTGACCCCTTATCTGACGAAAATGAAAACTTTCGGTGGTTAATGAGCACAGTGGGGCTCGCTTAAACCAACGAAACCTGATATTTTGTCAATTTCTTGACTGAACCAAAATCAACATGTCTTTTGAGATTATTTTGGAAATACAGACTCTCTAACCTATTGATAAAAATTTAGAAATCAAATTTAGAAACCAACCTATCATCTAAAAAAAATCAAATGAAATCCACCGATTTATTTGAGGAGTTAACATTGTGAACTGAAATGTCTTCATGAAATCTAGCTATTGAATCCTATGTTTCTTTAATGAATGAAGATTTGTGAACATCTGTATTACTTCTCAAACTATAGTCACTTCTGGCAACATCCTCTGTTCTCCAAGGATCCAACCATTAAAATTTTCACTTTAACCTTCTCAATGTGAATTCTGAAATCATTTGAGAATCTACATTTATGGAATGGATGACTTGCCTCTGTTTGTTAGAGTATGACAAAACTCGAGTCTAGAACATTTTATCATATGTATAGTAGATGCCAGGCACAATGACTTCAGGGAAGAATGCCAACTACTCGTTCTCATTGAAAAAGTGACCAATGTTTCTATTTAAAACGATCCTCCCAATAGGATGCAAAGGAAATAGATTCTCTAGCCAGATTTTTTATGTCATCAAGAGGATCAAATTCGAAGCTATTTTCATCATCAGGATCCATAGTTTGAATGCATATCTTTCATTCAAGATAATTACCAGAAGTTATGGAATCATATAAATATTTGGTAGCGTGATTGTGATTGGTACCTCCAACAATTATAGCCTCCTCATCAAGAAAAAACGTGAGTCCACAAGTAGGCTTCCAATGAAACTTGCAGTATGTTTCTTTACCTTCTCTTTTAATAAACTTGAAAGTGTGAACTTCAAAACCTTGAATATGCCTAAAATCAGATGGGATTCCCCAGTCATCAAACATAAATGTGAATCATATGACAACTCTCTAGTACATGAGAAAAGAAATCCATGATACACCATGTTTTAAAATCTGATCTTTGTCAAGTCCAGAAGGGGCTGATGCCATTTTTAAATTACCTGATACTAAATAAAAATAGAAATAGAGAACTAAACATAGTCTGAGAGTCTTCAAGACGACAGTGAATGTTGCGCAACTACAAGTAATGGCAACTTGTACACGAGTTGCAATAGCATTGTTCTACATGGTGTTTGTAAAACAAAATAACATTCATAACAATTGCCAACATCCTAACGTGATCGACAAAAGAACAATAAAGTCTACTACATCCATCCCAAGTGGATCCATGAAATCAATTCCTCTTGCGATCATTATTACCACTTTCAACACAAAGATGGGTACTTATTGACCCATGGGATTCTCGTCCTTGTTCCCTAGAATACTGTCGACACCTTAACACTTGCAGAATTAGCTCAGGCTTTGTGTATTTTAACTGAAAACGCATACACTATATCCCATATGCATTAGAAATAAACATTGAAATATGTTAATATATGCCACTATTTCCATAAATGTTCGATGAGTTGTGGAATGATATCGGGCTTGGCGCTTAGCATTGGGATTGTGTATTGGATAATGTGACTTGTTATAGATGTTAGCTCAATATATAATGTGGCTTTGACTCAACCATCGATGGAATTTGGTGCTAGACTTGGTAGATAATAAATGACTTAGCATTAGGTGTAGGACACTTGAGCACACACCACCTTTTAAATGCCAAACTGAATTTTGTTTGACATAAAAGGTATATTTTTTATTTGAAGATATAAGAATATGTGAAAATTTCAGACCTAGGAAACAATGACCAAATGTTATTTTTTGCAATGTAGGACATATGCAGATGATCAAATGAATTATAGGCAAAAAAACAGATGGTAAGATCTCAAGGAATGGTTGACTAATCAAGCATGAGTTCAATCAAGACACTCAAAATTTTACCAGTACATTTTGACTGCTAACATCTGGCTATGCCAAACTGAATTTTGTTTGACATAAAAGGTATATTTTTTATTTGAAGATATAAGAATATGTGAAAATTTCAGACCTAGGAAAAAATGACCAAATGTTATTTTTTGCAATGCAGGACATGTGCAGATGATCAAATGAATTATAGGCAACAAACGGATGGTAAGATCTCAAGGAATGCTTGACTAATCAAGCATGATTTCAATCAAGACACTCAAAAATTTACCAGTACATTTTGACTGCTAACATCTGGCTCCAACTGGGTTGGAGGCCTCCCTGTGAGGCTCCAAGAACCTAGCAGACCATGTACCTTTTCCATTGGGCTATGGAGTCAACAGTGTGATCATCATCTAAACACCTTCAAAAAATTCCACTCATAAATAATATATCTCTTATATATGATGAAAACTAAAGGAAAGCAAATGCTTGGGAAGTGAGCTTATTTCCTATGCTATGCTACTTCTAACCAGTTATGCAACTTGGTCAAGTAAAGGCATACTTACATAACAACCATTCAAGTAGTTTTAAAACTGAAATGATCTTGTACATACCACTGATCAATAGATAATGTTTGAAATATAACAACAGTAATAAAAATTCCTTCAGGAAACAAAACTCACCCAGAAGTGCTAGTGAATTAATTTAATCTAAAATTTTCAGGTGATCTGAAACATAAGACTCCAACAAGGATGAAAATGGATCTTTGAAACCGAAATCAGAAGCATGTTGATCCATGAATGCCTCATCTATGAATGTCTCTCTTCTTGAAAACTGATAACGTTCTAGTTCCCTTGTGATCAGATCTTGATCATCAGTAGAAACAACTCCCTCTTTCGAATAATGATCATAAGATAATGGCAAAGAAATGTTTGAAATAGACAGATTATGATCAACTAAGAATATGTAATTATCTATGCAATCATCAGTTATTGTATGCTCGACATGGTTTGAAAACTGATCATAATCTTAATATCCATACTTGTCCATAGAATAATCTGCAAATACTAAAGAATTATGATACAAATCTGAACCTTACTTACATCCTTGTTGTTGTTCCAGATTTATTTCATATTCACTGTATTCTTGCTCCAAATCTGAAACATACTGATAGTTCCCTTGCTCTTGTGCATGCAAATCTTCAAAGTAAATTGGATCTTGAATCTTTATGGAAGCACGTATGTTCTCCTCAACTCCTTCTACATCCTCAATCAACTGTCTTAAAGATGAATATTTATTTTCTCTAAGAAGAAGAACCAGATCTGAATACTAAGCCATAACATAGTACATCATGGCAACAGTCTCAGTGGGAATGATATCCAAAGGCATGCAATGATAAATGTTGTAGAACTTCTTGTTGAAGACAAACAGAGCTTCTTCCTCCTCTCTCCTCAAAGCATAAAAATCAGCGAGGTATTGGTCAAGAGACTTTTTCTCACCCCAATATTTTGAGAAAGAAAAATAAAAATCAGTCCATGAACCAATTGAACTGAGTTCCAGATCTCTAAACCATAAATAAGCCTCTCTCGTCAAAGATTTAGTAAATAATCTCATAACAACATATTCATGTATAATTTCCAGATTATCAACAAAGTTTACAAAAGCTCCCAAATGTTGCTCAGCTGAAACATGATCTTCTCCGGTAAACTGGGGAATATACTCAATAAAGTTAGGAGGATAAGGATGAATGTGAGATGGTAGTTTGAGAGGTTTAAACACCCTTAGTATGACTCTAGTTTGAAAATTTGTAGGTTGAAAATGTGGCTCAACGAGATGACTGCAAGGCTCAATAATCACTGAAGATAACAAGATCTGAGAAGGCTTTGAATCGGTTTCAATCTTGTGAAGGTTACAAGGGTGATCAGGTTCAGAAGAAATTTGAATGCAAAGATCATTTTTATGAATAGGTTGAGGTAAGGATACAGGATCAACAATAACAACACAAGTAGGCTACAAATTTTCCTTTTGTAAGGATGGATATATAAAATAAGGTTGATGATCATCTGAATAAACAAAGAACAAGATGATCCTCTTAATATGTGAAGGGAAAAACAAAAATGAGCTAATAAAAAACAACAAAAGTTCATGAAGAAAGCTCATAAAATGATACCTATTTTTTCCCTTATTCCCTTTCATCTTTGTGTCAACAATATCCTTACCAGTGGAGTCTATGATTGTGGAGTTGCCAAGTAGATTGTTACAGTCGATTTTTTTGTCTTTCTCTTGTCTGCCATCAAAATTTGGATATGTGTTGTTCTCCTAAGGAAACTAGCTTCACTTTCGTTCCCCGACAACGACGCCAATTTGTTATCACTCCAAGAGTCACTCTGTGACCGTAAAGGGAACGATCTTGGTAACATAAATCTGTTTGGTTGGATGAAATAATTTGTAGGGTGGATCAATCTATGAACTATTAAGCCTCACTTAGCCAAGACTATGATGAACACATTCCAAAAAGAATAGTCTGCTTTGAATAGATCAAATGAATTAAAACTGATATGGAATAGAGAACACTATTGTATCAATAGGCTCAGATACACTAAAAGCATATACAAATGGTCAATTATAGCAGTAAATTATATGTGGGATCTAAATCTACTAATGCAATAAAAGAATGGCATCTCTTAGTCATCAAATGAACTCTAGACACTATGAACTTTTCAATTCATCCACATATACAAAAAAGAAATGGAAAGTAATGGAAGTATGATCAAAAATATCAGAGAGAAAATTTTTCATTCAGATATATACTCGGCAAAAATCTTAGTACATAGTTTGCTTATAATTCATAAAGGTCGAACCACAGTCATCAAGATTACTCCACCTAAAGATTTAATTTTCATAGGCTAAAATAGCCTTTACAAATTCATTACAGATCCCTAAAATATGGATCTAAAAGCTACATGTCTAATTATATCCGATCTAGTTACAAAAAAGTAGGATGGGATACTACTTCTAAGGGATTAGAATCCCTATCTAAATCTAGGTCTTCGACTGCCTTCTAGACCTTGCTGGAGGATATAAGGAGTCTTCTTGAGTCATCATCAACAATTGGACCTTGAGTCATTCTTTCCTCGACTGAGAAAGAGTCAAAATATGACTTTTCTTGTTACTCATTGAAAACATGCATGTTGGTAGTTCACAACACAGAAAATAGACCACTTGCGCTGCCAACCTTCCTGTAGGTGACTATTTTCAACAGTTTTTTCCAAAATGATTTTAAAACCCAAAACGAATGTTGGAAAAGGATGCTTTAAGACCTGAACTTTCACATCATAACCTAATAAATGTTGCAATATGCCAGACTTAATCATTTAGGCCTTGCCATAGGTCCTTTCTACAAAATTAAGGTTTTTGCTCAATGTGATAATCCAATCACTTTTCACTGCATCAATGCATATACAATTTCTTCTAGGAAAACTTCTTCTTTGTACTCTGGAAAAAAAACCTCTGCAATGATACCATTTTCCATAATTATCTTTGACATACTCAACACTTAACCCTAGCTAAAATAGGAAAAAGGCGAGGTGAATGAAGAATGATGACAAAATGTACTTTGCGAGTGTCATATTTGATTGAACAATACTTATGCCAATATTTTGAACCTATGTACTCTGAAAATAACTGCGGACATTCTCCCAATAAACTCAATAAACTATGAATCTTCACCTTCTTGCAAATCAATTCCTTTGCATGTAGACAATATCTGCTGGATATTCTTGTGAGTTGAAATTTATTCATGAAAGCTAGCTACTGGATCCTCCATTTCTTTAATGAGTGAAGCTTTGTGAACATCTGTATTACTTCTCAAACTATAGTCACTTCTGGCAGCATCCTCTGTTCTTCCAAGGAATCCTCCATTAAAATTTCCACTTTAACCTTCTCAATGTGAATTATGAAATCATTTGAAAATCTACATCTATGGAATGGATGACTTGCCTATGTGTGTCAGAGTATGATAAAAATTGAGTCTGGAACATTTTATCATCTGTATAGTAGATTCCAGGCACAATGAATCGAGGGAAGAATGCCAACTGCTCGTTCTCATTGAAAAAGTTATCAATGTTTCTATTTAAAACCATCCTCCCAATAGCCTGCAAAGGAAATAGATTCTATGGCCAGATTTTTTGTGTCATCAAGAGGATCAAAGTCGAAGATATTTTCATCATCATGATCCATAGTTTGAATGCATAGATTTCATTTAGGATAATTACCAGAAGTTATGGCATCATATAAATCTTTGGTAGCATGACTGTGATTGGTACCTCCAAAAATTATAGCCTCCTCGTAAAGAAAAAACTTGAGTCCACAAGTAGGCTTCCAATGAAAATTGCAGTATGTTTCTTTACCTTCTTTGTTAATAAACTTGAAAGTGTGAACTTGAAAACCTTCAATATGCCTAAAATTAGATGGGATTCCCCAGTCATGAAATAGAAATGTGAATCATATGACAGATCTCTGGTACATGAGAAAATAAATCCATGATACGCCATGTTTTAAAATCTGATCGTTATCAAGTCGAGAAGGGGGTGATGCCATTTTTAAATTCCCTAATCCTAAATAACAATAGAAACAGAGAAATAAACACAGTTTGAGAGTCTTCAAGATGACAGTGAATGTTGTCGAGCTACAAGCAATGTCAGCTTGTACACGAGTTGCAATAGCATTGTTCTACATGGTGTTTGTAAAACAAAATAGCATTCATAACAATTGCCAACATCCTAACACGATCGAAAGAAGAAAAATCAAGTCTACTACATCCATCCCAAGTGGATCCATGAAATCAATTACCTCCTACAATCATTATTACCACTTTAAACACCAAGATGGGCACTTAGTGACCCGTGGGCTTCTCGTCCTTGTTCCCTAGAATACTGTCGACACCTTAACACTTGTAGAATTAGACCGAGCTTTTTGTATTTTAACTGACAACACATACACTATATTCCATATGCACTAGAAATAAACATTTATAGATGTTAATATATGCCACTGTTTCCATAAATGTTCAATGAGTTGTGGAATGATGTCGGGCTTGGTGCTTAGCACTGGGATTGTGTATTGGATAATGTGACTTGTTATAGATGTCAGCTCAATATATAATGTGGCTTTGACTCAACCATCGATGGACTTTGGTGCTATACTTGGTAGATGATAAATGACTTAGGATTAGGTGTAGGACACTTGAGCACACACCACCTTTTAAATTCCAAAGTGACTCTTGTTTGACATAAAAGGTATATTTTTTAATTGAAGATATAAGAATATACGAAAATTTCAGACCTAAGAAAAAATGACCAAATGTTATTTTTTGCAATGCAGGACATAGGAAGATTATCAAATGAATTATAGGAAAAAAACTAATGGTAAGAGCTCAATGAATTCTTGACTAATCAAGCATGAGTTCAATGAAGACACTCAAAATTTTACTAGTACATTTTGAGTGCCAACACATAGTTCTCTAGGTTAAAGTTCTTGAGGTCATAGTTCTCGAGGTCAAAGTTCTCAAGGTCATATTTCTTTAGGTCATAGTTCATGACGTCATATTTCTCAATCTCAAATTTATCAAAGTCTTATTTCTTGAGGTTATAGTTTTTGTGTCATAATTCTAGGTGTTCCTTCAACTATGGCTGCTATGTTCTCCTACTTTTCAAGTGATATACAAACTATGACATCTAATTTATCCCACTTTATATATGATCCACAAATTGTGATCTTGACAATACATTTACCTCATCAAGTGCTTTGACAAATTTCTTATGTAAAATAGCTAGATAATCTTGAATGTTTGCTACAAGTTCCTTCTTGTTGCTTAGAATTTCCTATGTGATCCTTAGAAGATAGACCTTGAATACTTCATATTGTCACATTATCAATGAGACCCTTTGCCCCTTTATACTAATTCTCCAAATTTTGGGAGTGGTTTCGTAAAACTGTATCATCCACCACAATAACTTCTCCATGCTTCATTATTAAAGTAGACCAATGAGAGCCTTTTCTTCACTATGATAGTTCCAGACATTTTGGGATCATAACACCCTTCCTTTGTGTCACTAAAATTGTCAACAAAACTATGAACTCAAGAATTTTGAATTTGGAAACTATGACCTTGGGAAATTTTACATCATGAACTATGACCTCCGGAACTTTGAAATCAGGAACTATGAACTCAAGAGCTATGACCTTGGGAACTTTGACCTCAATAAATTTAACCTCAAGAACTATGATCTCGAGAACTATGACCTTGAGAACTTTGAACTTAGGAACTTTAACCTTAGGAACTATGACCTCAATAGCTTTAACCTTGAGAACTATGACGTCGGGAACTATGACCGTGAGAAATTTGATCTCATGGAATATGATCTCGAAAACTTTTACCTCAAGAAATATGATCTTAGGAACAATGACCTTGAAAAATTTGATCTCAGGAACTTTGACCTTTAGAACTATGACCACGATAACTTTGACCTGAGGAACTATGACCTTGGGAACTTTGGCTTAAAGAACTATCTCACAAAAACTAGTTCAAAATTATTGAGGTCATAGTTCCTGAGGTCATTCATAGGTTTTATGAAACAAGAACTATGAGCTCAAGAACTATGACCAATAAAGATAATTTGACTCACAAAGGAACTAATGAGCCAAGAAATGACCTTTATGTATAGTAGGATAACAGGTTAAGAAACTACTCTATAAAGTTGTGACTACTTACAGATTGACGTCTTCCACATCACGGTTGGTGTCCTCAGGAAGATGTGGTATATTGGTATCATATTTGAAATGTTCAAAAGAAGTTTCCTTGTGTCAATCTAAATCTAAACTATGTTTTGTTTAAATAAATAAAAAAATTAAAACTCGATGAATTATTTTCCAAAAGAAGAATTTACAAGCATGCTTATCTATTATGGGTTTGATTTTCAATTTTTGATCCTACACCATTTTTTTTTCTAAATAAATAAATAAATAAAATCAATGAATTATTTTCCAAAAAAGAAAAGAATTTACAAGCACACTTATCTACTAAGGGTTTGATTTTCAATTTATGATCCCTACAAACTTAGATTTGAGATAAATTTGAGATTGAATAGGTCGTATATGCAAATGTAACGCTTTTTTTTAAGGACTCTTAATATCTAATTGAAACTATGATCATTAAAAGCCATATACACCTTTTAAAGATGTGATTTTTACTATTACTTTCTCACGTAAGGAATATGGATTGTTGAGGAGCTTATTTTTTCCAATTTTTCTATAGATGTGCTTTCTATTATTACTTTTTTTAGCAAGGGATATAGAACATTGTGCGGATTACTTTTTCCAATTTTCTAGGATAAAAAAACCCCATCAAAAAAAATTAAGGAAATTTAGTTGTTATTCATTATCAACAGATAACCTCAAAATTACCAATGAATTGTATATGTTAATTAGCAATTACAACTATGATCATTGAATACATTTACAGTTTTTAAAGATATGTTTTTTTTTTTTTTTTTTTT
>CBVK0100657224.1:0-12084 GCA_900067695.1 Picea abies
CAAGCTTATTCACTCAAGAGAGGGGTGAATAGCTCTATGAAATGCAGCTTGTGATGTGTATTGCCAAAGAATGAGTCCTCAACAATCTTAGCAGCATAACAATACATATAATTCCTTGAGGAAATGGTGGTTATTCATGGCTTTTTATAGCCCAGCATTGGGATATTATGTAACCTCTTTTGAATGTGAAAAGGGGCTCTTTAGGGATCAATTAGGTCTTTGACCAGCCCACCATGAGGATTGAGCTCGGATTTGGTGTCAAATCGGCTTGGGAGCTGATCCATTAATGGTTGGGAGGCCGACCAATTTCAATAAATGCGCCGTTTAGCAGGCGCGTGGGTTTTTCGCCCAACAGCCGCACCTTGTGCACATATGTGCGCCTTGTATGTTTCTGTTACGCGCATATGCGCGCGTGCCCAGATGCTGTAAAGCGCCCTTCAAATTTTTGGTCATTTTGTATAGTTTTTTGACCCTTTTGCAATGCTGAGGAATTAATCTTGTGCCATGAATGACTTCTTTCCTGTTTTGACGATGCGGAGTTCTTATCGCCATGTGCGGATGAAATTTCAGTGATAACAGATGCCCCCTGATGGATGAGGTTAGGAGCAAAACGTATAGCCGAAATCCATCAATGTTTCTTTTACTGAGAATGGTGTTGTAAGGGAGAGCAAGAGTGGGACCGTGTCGAGCAATCCTTTGGAGAAGAAAGGAACCTGTAGAACCCGACCTTCTACAAGGTGCGTAAGAATATACAACTGTGTACAAACGAGGCGGGCATGCCCCATGCTCGTATGATGTAACTCTGAAAAAAGATGACGAAAATGTTGATGTAGACAACTGCAGTGCCCTCGGGGGCGGAATGATAAAGGCAGAAGACAATTCTGCAAAGGAACATACTCTGAACCATCGGTAATGGTCACGGAAATAAACAACGACGGTGATGTGGGCATTGGTGGCCCTACCAAGTTCAGAGGTCTTCGGCAACTGATAATAAAAACTGTAATAGTCGCAAAGTAAGACCCACCACAACATGAGAAAGTGTTGGCGTCGAATGTTATGGGGGTCAACGACATCAGGGAGCAATGGTGTTTCTCCCTGTGCCATCCGAGATCTCTCATTGAATGGGAAATGAGAATCAAGATACTGTCTCCCTTTTGGAAAAGTGTGCTGATGTCGACAAAAGGAGGACGCGACTCCTAGAAGAAAAGGGCTTCACGGAATCTACTGTGGTGAGGAAGTGGCAGAGGTACATAGACGAAGTCGAGAAGTGGGAAGACTCCATACTGCCCTTGGTTGGAGGGTGCATGATATAAGGCGTGGCCGCAACCGTATGGCAAGATCAAGTGTTAGGGGGACGACAAGATCAGGGAGAAGTGGTGCCAGAGGCGGGACAAGGTGAACAAATTCAGAGGATAAAGGTAAGTGACCTGGGTAGTACTCTGAAGATAAAGACGATGTCGGTGGGGGTAAATGAGAAGTAATTCTCCAACCAAGGGTGACATGGGTTGCATGTGGCCAAAAGGAAAGCAGGTCGCCAACGGTGACGACAAAAGTAAATAACTGGAAATAAAGGCGTTTGTAGAATAAAGAATGAATAATTGTGGAAAAATGTACAAATACAGAAACGGGTGCCCCAGTATGATGAGTGCCCCAGGGAGGGCAGAAATTTCTGGGAAAACTGATGAAGGGTGGGGGCCCCATTGGCGAGTTTCTGTATGAGGTAGGTGAAATGAAGATAGGTTCGTAGATGGGCAAACTGATGGTGGATGAAATGGTGGGTTCATGATCCTGCGGAGGTGCAGGTAAAAAAGAACATAACCATAAAGCGATGTGCTAGGAGCCCATATGGGAAGCTAGCAAAATGAGGAGAAGAAGTATGTGGTTAATTCGCAACATGATGAAAGACTACTGGGACTCCCATCCCTAAAGGGTAATAAAGATCGACATGAGTGTCAAAAGTGAAAAAAGGGGCTAGGAATGAGATGACTCATGTGGGTAAGAAAGCTACCGGGTACCAGTACCGTAGATGCAAAATAGAGGTGTGAGTACTGCAGAGCCGGAAATGGGTATCCTAAAGGCCAAAATCAGGGGGTGTGACTGGGAATGTAAATGCAGTACAACGGGAGAGACTACATGCCAGTGCTGAGTATATACCTGAAGGAATGATGTGAAGAGATGATGACCAAGTACCTGCACACAGAACAACCAAATACCCAAAGTGAACAATATCTGAAGATAATAACAAATATGAACATGTATTAGATAAACGTGACAATGCGCGTGCGTACCTGGCCATGATATGAAAAAAAAAGGTGCCCCGGGGGCTCAGGATGAAAAGTGGCCCAGGGACAGCCATGATGTAGGTGGCGGGACACTGATCCCGTGGCTGAAGACGGTTCGAAAAATGGACACCGCGGGCTCCCGGAATGGTGAGTGGAAGTTTGTTAAAAGGCCTATATATAGCTGTAGGGCCCACATTGCCACCTCATTTGTACCTGCTGCCACAGTGAGTTTCTGAGCAGATCCAGAGGAGATTGAGTGATTCCGAGAGCATGAGGTATCTGATCGACGGTGTGCGAGTTTCAGGTCAGTGGTCTGATCATCCTGCATAGCTATAGGTTTCCAATTTTTGGGCAGGGTAGGTACGGGGGGTCGTACAGGGGTTTTAGGGGGTTTTTGGGTAGAGTGTGGGCCCACATGCGCGGGCGACTCAGTGGAAAACGCGCATGCGTGCGCGCCTGTACACTGAATAAGCGCACATGTGTGCGCGTGAGGAGGAATTTAAGGCATGCCTTAGAGGCGCGTCTATGGGGTAGACAGGCGCGCCTGAATGCGCGCCTGTGGGAAAAACAGGCGCGCATACGTGCGCACCTATATAGTGAACATGTGCGCATGTGTGCGCGCCTGTGGGTGGTAAAACCACGTGTTTGGGGCAAGGTTTTAGGGCGAAAAATTAGCCTGTTTGATGTATTGGCTGTTTGCCTAAGCTAATATAGGACTCTGGGTTGTGTGCAGGTGGCGAGCAGTGATCATGGATGTGCGGTGGCGTGAGCGGGACTGGTCACAGCTACGAGATGCTGTGGCCAATGCACAACCTGCAGTTCGAGCAGCTTTAGCAACCAGTGGGTTGCTAAAGTTTTTTGAGTGCCCGTTGATACGGGCACAAGAGTATTTACTCCAGTTCCTACTCCAGATGTGGAGCCCAGATCAGCACTGCTTCCTCGTGCGAGGAGAGCAGATCCCCTTCACTGCGGTGGAGGATATATACTTCTTGACGGGTCTCCCCTTCTAGGGAACACCGTTGCCGGCAGATCCTGTACAGCCGAGGGACACTCATCTGCGAACTGTCGCCGAGAAATACTGCTTAGGCGAGCACTATATGGTTGGGACGACAGTGAGTATCAGTGGGATTGATGCCCTGCTGCATCGTTGCATAGCGGCGATGATAGTTCGGGTGTATGGGTCACGAGCGACCCACCGGATCAGTGGTGGTGAGCTGATTTTGATGGAGAGGGTGGTGGTGGGCCGCGAGCGGTTCGCCTGGGGTTTGACCCTACATGCGCGGATGATCGCGCAGCTGGACCATTGTCGGTCCACAGGCACCAGGGAGTTTGCATTTAGCTCCATCCTGGTAGCCTATTTCTTGGAGAGGGTGCCGATACTGCACCCGTGGGTTCTTCTGGAGGCGCCTGGGGCGCGAGAGCCTCGACTGAGGCGATGGTCCGGGATTTTGGTTCGCCACGGTGGTAGCGAAGGCGGACACTATTTCACTGTGTAGGCGGCGCAGATTTGGCGGCAGATGCTGCCGGTTATACTCCAGTTCCCCTATGCTGGGGTGGACTTCCGGGGGGACCCGGACATGGTGTTGCCTCCTGGGGAGGTGTTTGACCATAGAGGTATGCTGTGTACTTGTGTGTTTTTGATTTATGTTGTGGTTTTGATATACCGGTGCATATGTATGATGTATAGACACTGATACTATCTGTTGTTGCTTGTTTTGTGCATGTGCAGATTTGGCACCTCGCGGGCGTGAGGTGGAGTTGTATCGAGCACCAGCTCAGCGAGAGCCGGGGAGGCCTCCACGTGGAGAGAGGCGCGGATGGGATGAGGCTGTGGGGCATCCTACAGAGCTTGAGAGACCGGTGAGGAGGCACCGATTTGATGACCCTGGTGCGGGGCCATCACACGCTCCTCCGGCGGCAGCTAGAGTAGATGTGGATGATATACGCCGTCGTTTAGAGACAGTATTTCAGGATGTGCCTGAGGGCATGTGGATCCGCATCCAGGATGAGGAGTTCCTGGAGCAGTGCATAGGGATACCGCCACCATGGCGGGGCTTAGTGCGGCGAGCAGCTGTGCTCGCTGCGATGACTAGTGGACGCCTGCCGCCGGGGCAGGAGGGTCCGGCAGATGTACCACCACCATCGCCTGGGGCAGGTGGGGGTGGGCCACCACCTCCTCCTGAGGGAGGAGCAACCGGGAGTACGATAGAGGCACCCTGATGTATGTACTGTGTATATCTTTTTGATAGGCTGGTGAGCCAATGTATTTTTGTACCGAGATGTGGCACGGACCGGAGGGCCAATGTATTTTTATTGTATGTAAACATTCAGATGGCCGAGGAGGCCTTGATATATATATGAGTATACACCTTTTTGAGATCCAAATGTGGGATGTACATGTGTTTTTTGTGTTGATGATGATGATGTTGATTCTATCTATATGCTGTGACAGGATATATGAGATGTTTATGTATGTGTAGCTTGATGTGATATATGCCAATCTAGCACCATGTTAGCTATTTCATCTGTTGTGTGATTGAATTCTCTTGGAATATGTGTAAATGTAATGGAATCAAAATGTCGAGATAATAGTCTAACCTGCAGGTATTTGCGAAAGAGGCACGGATCTCGTACACGGTACACATTGTTGAGTTGGAGAACGACTAGTTGAGAGTCGAGGAAAACGCTAAGGTGACGAATATGATGATGCTGGGTGTCAGTTAAGAGGCCAATGACAGCAGTGTATTTGGCTTGGTTATTGGTTGCTGGTCCTAAACAGATGCCGCTGGAATGTAGCATTTCATGTGAAGGAGTGTAGAGAGCCCAAGCAGCCGAAGTGAGATTTTGTGTCCAACGGCTGGCGCCGTCGGCGTAACCGATGTGATAAGCTGGTGAAGGAGTCATCTGTCAAATAGCACAAAGGATAGTTTAGATGAGGGAGAAAAAAGATTAAAAACGCTAGAAAAGAAAAATAATCTAAAGTAGCTTGACTATGTTTAAGCATAAAATTTCTTAAGGTATAACCCATTGACGGGTTCTTTGAGCGTGAGGCCTTCGGGGGAGGCCAGGATGTATGCGCCTTTGGTGAGGCAATGTTGGATGATGTAAGGGCCATGCCAAAGTGATTCGAATTTGCCATGGCCAAAGGTATCGTGGGCGATATCATAGGTCAAGACGAGGTCGCCTTCGCGGAATGACCGAAGGTTGACATGGCGGTCAAAGGTAGCCTTGGATCGTTTTTTAGCTGCCTCGTTGTTCTGTAATGAGGATCGACGATCCTCATCTAGAGACTCCAAGTTCAGCAAGCGCTGCTCCATTGGAGCAGTGTCAGGTAAAAGCTCAATTGCGGTGCGAAGGGTAGGAATTTCGCACTCGATGGGAAGAGTTGCCTCGATCCCATGGACTAAATGAAATGGCGTGAAACCCGTAGCGGTCTTCACTGCTATTCGATAAGACCATAGCGTGGAAAATAACATGTGATGCCAATTGGTTTTATGTTTATTGACCGTGCGCTGTAACATGGTCTTGAGGACTTTGTTCATTGCCTCGACCTGTCCGTTTGACTGAGGGTAGTATGGTGAGGCAAACTTGTGAGAGAAGCCTAACCGAGATGAGAGTTCGATGAAGATCTCATTCTCGAAGTGTTTACCGTGGTCGGAAACGAGTTGGAGTGGTACTCCGAACCTGGATATGACATGATTGAAGAAAAAACGCGCTGCAGTGTCAGCGGTGTTGTTGAAAGTGGGCATAGCTTCGGCCCATTTGGTGAAGTAATCGACAGTGACAACAATGTATTTGTGACCATTGCTGGAGGGGGGATTACAAGTCATAAAGTCAATGCCCCATTTGCAAAAGGGGCCTGCAGTGATGACCGGGTGTAGAAGAGCGGGGGGAGCACAGGCTTTGTTGGCATAGAGCTGACATTGCTCACAGCGTTTCATGGCATGAATGCAATCATGAAATAGGGTAGGCCAAAAGTAACCAGCCCGGATAATCTTTTGAGCCGTGGCGATGCCCGAAAGGTGGCCCCCACATGCGCTGCTGTGGCAGTCGTTTAAGACTCTGTTGGCCTCGTCAATAGTCAGGCAGCGACACAGAATGGTGTCGACGCCCCGACGATATAGGATGTCACCGATGAGGAGGTAGCGGGGAGCCTGATGGCGAATGCGCCGATGATCATCTCGTGATAGGTGATTACCGAACTTTTGAGTTAGGAGGTAGATGAGAAGGTCGCCATACCAAGGATCATCTGAAGCGATGTAAAAGAGATGTTCGTCAGGAAAGTCAGTATTGACGGGGACACTAGGTGTATCAGAGGGAAGGGCCATGACAAGTTCAGCGAGAACGAGGGCCTTCTTACTCTTGGGTGTTGAGAACTCGAGGTCATACTCCTGAAGGATAACGATCCATCGAGCGAATTTTCCATTAACTTGGTGACGTCTGAGCAAGTATTGCATAGGGTTGGAATCTGCGACGACCTTGGTGGTGCGAAGAAAAATGTAGTGACGCAGTTTCTGGACTGCGAGGACAACTGCAAGAGCTAGTTTCTCTTCATGTTTGTACTTCAAGGGTGGTCCTGAGAGGTTCTTACTGACATAGTAAATGACATGTTCACGATTTTCATTTTCGAGCTGGACGAGGACGCCGGCTACTGATACAGCTGATGCTGATACGTAGAGGATGTAGTCACGATTGTAGTCAGGTGCACTAATCAAAGGTGCATTGGAAAGTGCTGCTTTAAGATCGTCAAATGACTGTTGGGCATAGTCGTCCCAATGAAAAGGAATGTCGTGATGTAGTAAGCGAAGGAAACCATGCGCGCGTATAGCGTAATCAGGGACAAAGCATCTAAGAAAGTTGGCTTTGCCCTATAGACTCTGTAGTTGTCGCAAATTCCGAGGAGGTGGAATTTCGGTGATGGCTTGGACTTTGAGGGGGTCCATGGTGATACCTCTTTGTGAAACGATAAAACCAAGGAGGCGCCCTGCGGTGACACAGAACACACACTTGAGAGGGTTCAAGCGAATGTTGTACTGACGACACCGTTGAAAGATGATTCGTAAATCATCGAGGTGTTGGGTGTGTTTCTTAGAGCGAGCGGTGAGGTCGTCCAAGTAGGCGAGGATGATGGCAGCCAGATCATGAAAGATGTATGTCATGGCCCGCTATAAGGTTGCGTCGGCGTTTTTGAGGTCGAAGGGCATGACACGATATGCAAACGTACCCCACGGGGTAATGAATGCGGTTTTGTGTTGATCGGCTGGGTGGATTTGAATTTGGTTATAGCCAGAGAATCCGTCCATAAAGGAGAGAGCCTCATGGCTGGCGCAATCGTCGATAATATGGTAAATGAAAGGCGTAGGGAAGTTATCCTTGGGACATGCGTTATTGAGATCGTGAAAGTCAGTGCAAACGCGGATAGATCCCTGTTTTTTGTCGATGGGTATAGGGTTGGAAACCCAGGAAGTATAAGCAATGGGGTAAATGAATCTGGCCGTACGTAATTTATCAATTTCGGCTTTGATGGCCGCGGTTTTGGATGGGTGTAGCGGTCGCTGTTTCTGGTGAACTGGTGTGATGTCGGGCCATGTGTCGATGCGATGTTCAATGATAGAGGGGTCGAGGCCAGGCATCTCCGTGTATGACTAGGCGAAGATATCCCTAAATTTCTGGAAGAGGGATTTATATGCGGTAATTTCCTGAGGAGTGCAAGCAGCTCCAATGATGATATCTTCGATGATGCCCGGTTTAATGGAAATGTTGATTTTGATGGTGGGGGAAATGTTGGCCAAATTACCTTCTTCAAAAGCATCGGGTGCAGGAATAGGATTGTTGAACCAATCGATAGGCCCTGATGGGATAAAGTCTTTGGTTTCGACCGCATAAATGGGATTGTGGCTAGGAGGCATGAGGGCTTCCTGCTGAAGGAAGAGTGCACGATGATGTAGTGCGTCCCAGGGAGAGTCCAGGCGTTGTAGCTCTTCCAGTATTTCTTCGTCGCATTGGAAATGACAGGAATATAATGGATCGTGAGGAGTGATTTTAGTGATAGTGTGAGTGCCCCCTGCTGAAGAAACAAAGGGGGTATCGCTAGGAGATGGTGAGGGTTCACTCGACATAAACCATATATTGAGGTACTGAGGGGTACCCGTAGTAGTGGGATGGAGAGTCTCCGCAGGGGGATGAGCAGGAGAGTTGGGTGGGTTACGGGGTAAATCCTCAGAGATGTCATCTAAGAACCCTGGAGGTGTAGGGAGTGCCTCGGGCTCGGGAGAAATGACGTGAAGATGCGCCAGTGGAGAAGTAAGGTCAATTACTGCCTCTGCAGGTTGGTGGAGCAGGGCTAATTGACGTTGCCGATATTCGATGATCATCGGACATTGGTATGTAAAATGAGCCAATGAATCGCAAAGAGAGAAAGGGCATCTCATGCGTTCATTGAATGAAGTAGTGACATAGCGAATGTCAGTGATAGGTGTTGTGGAGGACGTAGCAGGGCATGGGTTGTTCTAAAAGTCTCGGCTTACGATAGCTAATGCCTGCCGGAAACGAGGCAGGGATGGACAATGATGGGTGTAGTGACCATACTCAGAACAGATGGCACACACAAATTTGGTATTCAACCCTTTACTACTGGAAGGTTGAGTGGTAGCAGTAGTAATGGATGGTGTGGGGGTTGGATTGGGGGGAATCAAATTGTAGCAGTAGTAATGGATGGTGTGGGGGTTGGATTGGGGGGAATCAAATTTCGTAATTCCGGTAGTGATGGGCAGTTGTTGGTTTGGTGACCCTCTTTGTCACACAATGCGCAAGGTGGTGGGATGCGCGGAGGAAGTGGAGCTGTGGGATCCTTCTGCTTTCTTCTGCCCCCAACGGTGGCAGGGGGGNNNNCCCAACGGTGGCAGGGGGGGTAAGGAGTATGGGGGTAGTGGGGGTAGTGGGAGTGAGGACAGGAATCATCATGGGGAGTCTGGCCTGTGGGCGAGGGACCATCTCAGGTGGATGTAAGTACCACACTGGGATNNNGATGTAAGTACCACACTGGGATTGCTAACACCATATTGGGTAGTGTGAGCATTGCGGCTACCTGGAAAGCTTCTATACCGGGTGGAGGGTAGAAGAAGGGAATTTGAGTGAGGGGTCGGGGGACTGTTTCCCAAATGGGACTAGGCCCTTGAGGGGATGTGGATTCATGGACTGTAGGGGTCGACGAGTGTGCAGGAGGCTCCCGTGGGAGTGGTGTTGCGACTGTTGAGACGTCAAGGATGACTGAAGCCTCCTGAGGAGGATGAGTATCCTCCTGTTGAGTGTCATTACATGAGATGACACATACTTGACCAGGGGGAAGGAGTGGTGGTGCTCCATGGTATGTCCCTAACAAGGATGGATCTTTGAAAATCCCAGGACCCATCTCGATGAGTGGATATACGTCTTTGTTGGTGTGAATGAGCGGAAGAATGTTATCGAGACTGACAGATGGGTTTGGCTCGTAATGTGAGACTTGGTCAATGGTTACAATCTTCCCATTGTGGGGGAACATGATTGTCTGAAAGACGGAAGATGCCACTGCCTTCATAGCGTACATGTAGCTACGTCCAAGCAAGATATTGTAATCAAGCAGAGCGTCGATAACTTCAATGTCAATGAGAATAGTTTTGCCCCCGAGTTCCATGGGGACATTTTGGAAGAGTCCTTCAGGATATGATGGTCGTCCGTCATAAGCTTGTAAGGTGATGGCGGAAGGTATCAGTTCCGGGGAACCAAGCTTCTGCCATACTGTTTTGGACATGATGCATGTAGATGCCCCTTCATTGATGATACATCGATGGACGATGATGTTCCATATTTTTACTGGTATTTGAATAGCAACTGCGGTAGGTAGACGTGGTTCGCAGCTATCAAGGTCAAAGGTGATAAGTCGAGTATCGACAGGGTCGACTGCGCCTAGAGAGGAAAGTAGTGATTTCCGCTGAGTAGGGCAAGTCTGGAGGACTTCCAAAACTGACATGGCAGCCGGGGATTGTGCTAAGTCATCTACTAAGCTGTAGTTATGAGCGGCCCTAGCCCGTGGGTTGTGGACATTCCTGCGCAATGGGATGCGAGGGATGCGTAGTGGTGGTTCGGTGGGCAGGCGAGGGATCACCAACGGAGGTCCTGTCGGTGTAGGGTTTGTTTCTGCAGATGTAGGAGTAGACTCAGCTGTTGCAGGATACTGACGATTGCGTGTTTGTAGAAGGATTTCTTCCTCACTGGTGAGGGGAATTGTTCGCTCTGCTGGATTGTTGGGATTTTGGTATTGGCCCACCTGAGGTGGGGGATGCTGCGTGTCCTGCTGGGTGTTTATCACACTTTGATGTGGGATAGGATTTTGCAGCATGACGGGAGGGGGTTGTTGCGCATATTGTTGTTGTGCCTGCTGCAGGGCAGGTTGCACAGGAGAAGGGGGAAGGATCCTAGAGTCTTTCAATCTTTTGAAATCAGCGATCTGTGGGCAATGGTGAGTGTAATGACCATATACACCACAAAGAGCACAAGGGTGGATAGTTTTAACCATATTCCTCCCTTGGCGTTTGTTGTTATTGCCCCCTTGGGGGTTTTGGTTCCCTTGGTTTTGGTTGCCCCCAGTGGGTTGATGCTGTGGGGGTTGATTCCTGCCTTGACTAGGATTGTTGTTATTCCTGTTCCTTCCTTTTCTCTTAGTTTTGTTGGAGGGATGGGTGGGATTGGCTGTGTTCAACTGTTCAAAATTTTGATATTGTTGAGCAGCAGAGGGTTGAACAAAATTGACCCCCGTATGAGGATGTGGGGGAGCCATGGTTTGTGGAGGACCAGGAAAGGGAAAGTAGGGATTTTGTGGTGGTGCCGCTCCATAAGGTACATAGGAAGGTGCAGTGCTTTCACTAGTACTATAAGCTGATGTGGAGGGAGTACCACTGGTGGTTGGAGGGGGTTGATGTATGGAGGGTGCTGGTGGTGGTCCACTGGTAGGTGGAGGTATAGCAACAGGATATGGCTGTTGATAAGGGGGTGGGGGGTAATAAGAAGTGCCCCCATAGGCTGGTGGGTACTGAGGCGTTCCATACATCGATGGTGGTTGGGGTTGTGGACTATGGTGTGTTGTGGCACCTATGAGTCCGTCTGCTGAGTGAGACATCCTGGGTTTGTATTGACCAAATGGCACAGGTTTTGGTAGATCAGGCAGTATCGTGTATAAGTACCCTGACTGTGCGTAGATGAGGTCATATTGTTGGGCTTTAATGATTGCTTCCTCTTTAGATTGAGGGAAGGTAGAAGCTACATCCTTACCGAGGAGAGCGACAAGTGATCTAAGAAACCAGTCAAGACATTGCTGTTTGGTGGTTTCTGCTTTACACAAACTACGTCGCCTACGCCACTCATGAATGTGGTCAGCGATGTGGGTGGCTGAGGAATATTTGAAGTTAGACAGTAGTTCCATACCGTTGTCATGGCAGATGGGTAATTGGAAGAAAGTTAAGAATGCTTTGGCCAATGACTCAAAGGTTGTGTGTGACCCTGATTTTTCTTCGACATACCATTTGGCTGATGGGCCGGTAAGTGTGCGTTGAAATAATCGCAGTTTGATGGAGTCATCCATGATGCTATTGGAAGAACACCATAGATGAAAGGTCATGACATGATTGGCGGGGTCATCCCCTGCCTTCCCTTCAAACTTTGGTATGTCTGAAGGAAGTTTTGTTGGCATTGTAGGCCATGTGGCGTCATGCAATATAGGATCATTGGTGAACTTGGTGAGATCCAGAATGTTGAGAGAGGCCAAGTA
>CBVK0100657230.1:0-14996 GCA_900067695.1 Picea abies
ACATGGTATAAGAGAGGGACCGGGCTTAACTCCCTCACAGGAGGGCCCGGGAAAATAAGAGAGATAACTTGTCATGGTCCCTCTTCAGAGAGAGTGACGAGGTACAAATGCATTTCGGGGTAGTGGATGTCATGGGGACATGTTGTTGCTCTTTGAGATCTACCCACATGCCTTGGATGCATTGGCTGTGAAGTCACATGGGTGTGCATAATGAGCTACAGATGCATTGCGAGGTAGTGGATGTCATGGTGACATGTTGAAGCTATTTGAGAGCCACCCACAGGCCTTGGATGCATTGGTTGTGAATTCATGTTGTACTATGGATATTCGATGAGTCTAGAGTGAATTTTGTATACTTTAGAGACAAGCTTTGGCATGATGAAGAATGTCTCCCTCGTTGAGAGGGAGTGTTGATGTTTGAACAACATCGAGAAGGCATTCTTCCATAAATATATATATGTAGTGATTCATTATCCAAGGGATGCATCCTTTCATGGATGGTCACCATATGTTCTACATATATGGAACACTCGTCATTGTAATAACATAGTCATCTACAATATCATCTCTTATGAAAATTTAAAACAGAAAACTTGTGCGGACACCTTTGTATGATTCACTCTTTGTGACTTCCTCTCTTCTGGGCCAAATTTGCCACCATTGCAGAATTTCCCTTTGTTGAAATCACCAAGCCTCCTAGCACAAGTTCTCACTCACTTATGCTAACTCCATCCTTAAACAATGAGCAAATGTCACAGTGACCTCTCTCCCTTATATACAAGTCCAATGAGTGAGTTTAGGCACCCCTTCTAAACTCAACAATTAATTGGAATATTTAATTCCTCTTTGTAGGTGTGACACCCCATTATAATCCCACAAAGCCCATCATCTTGCCCATGAGGCCCTAGCCTCATTTCGGGGTCGATTTCACTTAAACAAAAGGCTAATATGGTGCCAATGAAGATTCCCACATGCCTAGCACCTTGGCCTCTAGTGGGAATACCTCCCAAAGCTACAATATCATCAACAACAATTACTACTAATGCTTCACAAAAGGTGTTGTTTCTTAGTGAGTTTTCAAACTTATGAAGATGATCCTTGAGAAGGATTGAAATTGTCAAGAATAAAAAGTGAAATGCAATATCTACACTTGAATTCAATTCTCCACTATGTATTCATGTTCAGTTCAAATATGTAAATTTATTGGTTCGAGAAGAGAAATTCATTTACTCTAAGTTATTTTTGTTGAACTCGAAATTACTAACATAATTAGGGAAAAACCCCATTTGTGTGTGTTCAAGTTTGAACATATATCGTGTTTATTGGAAAAATATATAAACATAATGTAGGGTAATTTACCGGCTAAGATGATAAATTCATTTACTCTTAAGTTATTTTTATTGAACTCAAAATTACTAACGGAATTGGGGAAAAACCCAGTTGTGTGTGTTCAGGTTTGAACATATATCTTATTTAGTGGAAAGATACATAAAGTTACAGTCCGGTAATTTACAGATGCCTAAGTTTTAGCTGACTCAACAAGTATAGTTCATTATAAAAGGTAGATTCCATCTGTGTTTATTAATTGGTATATGATGTAACAGTACGATTGTTATTATTTAATGAAGATAGAGTTATTCTTAATTACACAATTATTGATAAATGATTGATAGAAGATGATATTATATTCACCCTCATAACAGTTTACTTATAGCATTGACTAGTCACGAGTGAAGAGGTACGTACCTCTTGATGAAGAGATACGTGCCTCTTGGTTATTTATCTAATTAAATTATCATCATCATTATTATTATTATTATTATTATTATTGTTACATTGCCACCCTCTTAAGGAATGCTTTGTCCTCAAAGCATAGTAAAATAGGATTCTCTCTAGTAGAGCATGTTTCTTTAATGAAATGAAGTTTTTTTTGTTGGTGGTAATTGATTCTTCATAAGAGTGGACACTTCGACACCATATAGTTTATAGTGTTGACCTTGCCAATTAAATTCCATGAATTGTTCTTCAAGGTTTGTGGCATAACTCCCCAACTGTATCAACCATTCTACACCTAGTACCATATCCATTCCTTCGAGTGGTAGAGCATAGAATCATGTTTGTAGTTCTAGATCTTGTATTTGAATTGATATTTTATGACATTTTCCAACTTCTTTAACCCTTTGTCCATTAGCAACCTTAATGGTGAGGTCCTTGGTGGGGTAGATGAAACAGTTCAATTTTTTTCCGACATCAATGTCTATATAGTTATGAGTACTTCCATAATCTATGAGTATTGTTAAATTTCTATCTTTTATGAGTCCCTTAAGTTTTAGGGTCTTAGGTTGTGGTTTTCCTTTCATAGTTGCCAGTGAAATTGTAGATTTGCTTTCTTCTTTTCTTGGAGCTTGGCTCTTATCCTTTCTTAGATGTGGTGGAATATATTTTGGAGTAATTATCTCTCTTTGTAGTTTCTTTTCTTCATTTCGATTTTTTTGGACACATGAGATTGAAGCTAGTGATGCTTCTTGCAGTATTTCATCATGGTCAGAATTTGCGTTGTATGTTATAGTGATTTCATCCTCTATTTTTGGGACTTCTACTTGTTTCCCATCCACTATTCTAAAGTAGAGTAATGACTTGTCCTCACATATGTGCCCTGGTGTCCAATTTTCTCCACACTTGCGACAATTATTTGTCTTCTTGTTCTCTCTCTCTGATTCACTATTGGATGAGTCTGATTCCTGCATTATCGCATTTGTGTCTTGGAAACTAATTGTCACCACAATATCTACATTCGTTCACCCATTTCTTATCTGGGTTAGACTTGTCTATAGGGTACTTATTTGGTTTTTCATTTGAATATTTGTTTGACACTTCTCGACCTGTGAATGATGGCTTATTGAACTTGTCTTTTTGTTCAATCAGCCTTGTTGTGTGTCTAGCATCTTTGATAGTTTTAGAATTCCATAGTTTAATTTCTCTATGGATGTAGTCCTTTAACCCACAAATATACATCTTTAACAGTTGATCATCAGTTAATCCACTTGGCCTTGTTGCTAGCACCTCCCATTCATGTGTATTGTCATTTACGCTTCCCTTCTGTTTAAGATGCACAAACTTGTTATATAGGTCATCATCATTTTCATCATGGAACCTTTTTAGTAGGGCAGCTGTGAATTTTTTCCAATGGAAGGAATGAGCGTCACATTTTCTGGACCACCATAGGTACCAATAATAAGCTTCTCCTTCTAAATTGTTGGAGGTTGTCAATATCTTTTCTCGTTCACCTAGCGAGGGGTTTGATTCAAAAATACCATCCATTTTGGTGATCCAGACAACATCTCCTCTATGGTCCTTGCCATCATATTTCAGTAACTCCTTTTTAAACTTTTGGTAATCTCTATCTTGAAATTTCTATGTATTTCTTGAAAAATAATCTTTGGTATTTCCTGGTGTCCTTGATCCTATAAATTTTGCAATCCTAGACTTTGTTGTGGTCTATGATAGGCTAAGGGCTCCATTCGTTCGGTTAATTGATCAATTCTCATGATCTGTTCATTAAGCATCCTTGTACTCTCATCCTTGTCATTACCCCTCACTCTTAAATAACTATTCCATCTCTCCTCCAATGTATTTATTAATGTGTCAATTCGATCTTCTTTTTGTAATAATGTATTGATTTTTTTTAATAGTAGTTTTTGTACTTCGTCGAATTCCCCGTGACCCTTTTTGAATTTACCGAGATGATATTCAATGTTGTTGATTTCTCTTTTACGATTAATTTCTTCATGTGTCTCCTCATTCTTTTTCCTACTTCCTTCCATTATATATATAATTTCCACAATTTTTTTTGTTGGTAAGTGATAATTAAAGTCACTAAGGTAATTTAAAATATAAAAAATGCTTGTCAACCTGTCAAAAATCATTGTACCCAATTTAATGCATGAATGCATCTTTATTAGAGGGGTTTTCCAAACAAGAAGTGTTGTTGTTTTTAAACTATTAATAGAGAATTTATTTTGGCTTGTAGGCAATATTAAAATATTTATTTTTAGATGTGAAGAAGATAATAATGAACATCTATGGATGATAATAATCTATTAAGGGAATAATAAGTAGTTCTTTTAGAAGTTTTTATTTAATTAGGGATAACTATTTTAGTTAGTTATTTGGAAAAATAATAAAGATGGGGAAAATTTCTCAAAGGCTACTCAATTATTGATTTTAGCAAATTTATACGTGTGCAACTTTGATAAATATAGTTATTGTTGGGTGGGAATTTTACCTCATTCATTATTAGATATAATGGTCTAAATGGGAAATCATTTTCCACATTTTTATCTTTGTATAATGGAAATCTTTCTTGGGCTACTCAACTATAGATTTTAGCAAATTTATATGTGTGCATCTTTGCTAAATACAGTTGTTGTTGGGTGGGAATTTAGCTCATTCGTTATTAGATATAACAATGTAAATGGAAAATCATTGTCCACATTTATATCTTTGTATAATGGAAATTTCTCTTCGGTGGTTGAATATGCCTTGTAGGGTCTAATTATGAGTTAAACATACCCAAAACTTGGAATTTTGGTTGATGTTTTTTTATAGATGTAGAATGGTGATATTTCAATTAGATATTTATTATTCATTGTTGCATTGTATTCGTAATCAAAATTGATTGAAATGAAGAGTGAACATTGGGAGTAAACTTCATATCTGGGCAATAATGTTATCTAAACCTATTCCAACTAATTGGTCAGCCCCATGTTAATAACTAATGTTAGTAACATGTGTTGTTGAAAGTTGCATGTAATTTGTTTAAGGAAATATTCCAACCAATTGTTTGTTTCTCTTAATTTGATTGTTATATGTTTGAGAACTCTATTTTATTTGTGAATCAAAGAGATCTTAATTATAGCTAGTGACTAATGTGTCAAGGAAGGATTCAAATCCTAAATGGAAGAGGATTATTGGGCTTAACTTGAGAATTTGAGAAGCCAATTAAACTCACCATTCATATAGTTATAATGGAAATAATAGTATCATGTGTGTGTACACACACACACACAATGTCCTTGATATGCTTTTGATGGTGTAGAGGAATTACCAAAGTGACTTTATAAATTGATGTAATTTAGTTCTAGAAGTTAGAGGATCATGTGGACACATATATGAGAGAGCTCATGAGAAAGGATTTCAAGCTAAGTAATGACAATGTATTAGTGATATAAATTGAAATTTGTTAAGGCAAGGCTCAAAGTATGTTAAATGTGTGGAATGAAATATAATGAATAATGCTTTTGTATTAAGAAAAAAAAATCTTGTGGGGCCAGTTTTGGTCATTTGTATTGGTTTGTTGACTTAGTGGGAAGGGGAACTTCAAATTGGAATTGCTTCTAGGACTACTTTTATCAACACCAGATAACCAACTCTAGACAGCAACATGTTACACTAGGTGTTTAATTTCTTCTCCACTTTGATTTTTTTTTTAACTGGAACTGAATCTTATATTATATAAAGAGTTGTGTTGGGGCAAATAGTGAAATCAAAAGATTTTACAAAATTTTGGCTCACGACTTGTATTTCCCCTACTGTTATCGTGTTAAAAAACATATATATCTTCCTGTAAAACTTCCATATAGCCTGAAAACAAATTGTTTTAACAAACTAACCCAACAAAAACACGATTTTATAGAACATTAGCTATGAATTGATTCACAATATGGAACCTCCTATGCTCCACTTTGGGATGGAGAGTTGTATTCCACTTCCATTGGTACTGCACCATGACCCCATGTTCTTCCTATGTATTTCCAAGGTGGGATACTATTGACACTTGGTTGATGGATGTTCACTGAGTTTGTTGTGGCAAAACTAAAGATCTCAAAAACTGACATTTTGTTTCCAAATCATCAATGTGTGGGGTGAGATTTGAAACTGTCTATTCAAGTTCCCCATTTTTACTGATACATGTTGAAGGTCTGTGTTATTAGCTTCAACAATTTCCTCATGTCGATGGAGGATGCATTTAATTTTTCTCCAAGTGGGATCCATTTTGAACCCAGACAAACATCCAATATATCCAAACCCCACTTAACAATTTAACCCACTACTAGATTTGGCCAAGACATGGGAAAGAAAGAAATCAATACCAACCATCCACAAACAACCCACTGAACCACTTCCTGTATTGAAATCAATTGAGAAAATATAGCATTCATAATTTCAAAACCCGTGAGTATACCCACTGCAAGAGTAGGAAGAACTAGAGAGGAGAATATAAACTTCAAAATTAAGACTTAGAGTGATAGTACCCAACAAGCATCCAAAACATCCCAACCATAGATTACAATTAATCACATTCCCAGAGATGGTTGAACTAGAGAACAAACAAACAACTAACTCACTTCCCAAATTCTAAATAGGTGCAAATATAAAGCATTCCAAATTTCCATAACCAAAATCAAACCCACTGTCGAAGTTGATATAACCAGAGAGGAAAATAAATTCTTCAAGTTCAAGGCACAAAATGACAATATCCAAAGAGTTCAAATGAAAGGAATTAAAAAAGAGAAATCTTGGTTAGATGATGACTGGTAACTAGCTTTGAAAACATGTCTCCCAAAATCCACACACCTTTGCAATGAAGAGCCCACAACACACCGCGCCTGAATTTTTTTTTGCGGGATGGAATGAATCTCATGGTTGGAGCCAACTCCCAAGATAACTAGTGTTTACACAAACCAAAATGAATGATCTCATTAACTACAAAACTACACAAGTGTGCAAGATGCTCGATCACATGGCTATACAAGCCAACATGTTGCCACTTGTCCTTCCAATTAAATGAACCCATCATAGGGATTAAGGTATAGGAGACCTCCCTTTTGCTCCATTTATTAACATTTCACCTTCTTCTAAGTTGGATCCAACCTTTTCCCAATGATCTTCTTCAATATTGAACTCATGCTTAATGTGGAACACATTATAATTCTCAAATTCGGCAAGAAGGGATAGGGAGTGAGATATTATACGAATGAAGGCGTTATTCCCAATGATATTTTGTTTTATAATAGCCTTGATCACTAACATAGAGTCACTCTGGCTAGTTAGATTCCTAACTCACATTGTTTTGCAAATTTGATGTCTTCCCAAAGGGCATAGGCCTCATCAGTGTTGTTTGAGACATTGCCTAGGCCCCAAGCGTAATGAGAAACAATAATTCCTCTGGGATCACACATTATCCCCCCTCCCCTGCACCTACCACCCCTTCTTTTCCACTTTAGTAATCAACCACTACCGGTCACTTTTCTTAATACAGTTTTGGCTTCAAAAAGAAACCCAGATGCTTTAGTTCATAATCTAATTCCATCATTTTATAAGGAAATAAATGATCCAAATTGTTCTTTTCCTGCTCAGATACCCCCCATAGAGTAATCATGGATGTTAACCCCTAGAAAAATCCCCATGTTAAGTATAAAACCCCTTATTAATCCCCTAGATATTTAATTATTACATTTCTAGTGTTATATTAGTAGGTAGGATAGAACCCTTAATTGTACCCTTTGATTATAATTGTACCCTTTGTCTCCTATATATATACCAAGGAGACCGAGTCTTGTAATCATCTTATCTCATCTCATATTGTCTTCTAAATAAGATATATTGTAAACGGAGGTTTTCCCCTCGAAGTGGACTATAATTATTGATTTTTTATCACTTTTAAGGTGTTGGATCATAACATTTGGAATCAAATCTTATGATCCTAGGGTTTTTCTCCTCCAACTAGGACACCTTGTAATTTTCCCTATAATTTTTGTTTCTAGGACATTTTAGACCACAAAAGTTTTAGGACACTGAGGTGAAAGATCAAGGTACATGTGGTAAAAATTTCAAGGTATGGTTCCTTATAATTGAGAAGATGTAGCCTATGGAATATAGGGTTTGTGACTCATCCTGAATTCAGTTTCAAACGAGTCATCTTGGAATTTTTGCTATAAATATTTTTATGGGAATTTTCAGATAGTGAAATTTTGTGGAGAATAGGGAAACATTTCATAGTACAAGTGGTAAAAATTCCAGGTTTTGGTTTTCTATACTTTTGGAGAATTAGTCCATGAAAGATAAGGCTCGTCACCAATCCTCAAATCAATTTTAAAAGAGTCATCTTGGAATTTCCGATATAACTTATTTTTTGCGATGTTTCAAACTCTGAAATTTTTAGAATCTTAAAGATACATAGTGAATTACATGTGGAAAAATTTTCAGATTTTGAATCATTATAATTTGTGATATATAACTTGTGGAAGTTGGATATTTTTACTAATCCTAAAATTAGTTTTAAACAAATCATTTTGGTATTTGTGCTATAAACTTTTATCAATAGAGGTTCAGAGTATGAAATTTTTAGGAGTTTCAAAAGTCATATCATAGTACTACAGGCCAAAATTTCAAACTCAGAAGGGTTCAAAGTTCAGATATATATCAGTACAAAGGTCATTCATCCATACATACTCCAAATTAAGGGTTTGAAAGGTACATAACTTAAAATTGGCATAACTTTTGATTGGAAGATTTGTTTTTGGTGATTCAAAATTTGTGATAAAAATAAAATAGAGTATTATTATTGTTATCCCACATGGCTCCAAAAATAATCTCAATGCCAAATAAACCTCCAGAAATCTCACACGGTACGTTAGAAGAAAATGAAGATTTCAAAAATAGGTTATCCTAATTAAAGAACCATGTTGAAGAAATGACTGGTAGTATGTTGAAAATAGTGGATTTATCACGTTCTCAAGAATCCCTTAAAAATAAAATGGAATAAGAAATAAAAAAGAAGATGGATGAAAATAAGAAAGAGATGGAAAAGAAGATGGAAGAGAAGATGAATGAAAACCGAGAACATATGGAAAAGAAGATGAATAAAAATAGTGCACATATCGAAAATAAGATGGATGAAAATATGTATCAAATGGAAAAGAAATTGAATGAATTGAAAAAATCCATAGAAGCCATGTTCTCAAAGGGGATCCCTAAAAAGGATATGGAGATCCAAGGAAATCCCAAAAATAAGTAGAATGATGGTGTTGAGACTCAATCACATATGGGGAGTATTTTATCACAATTGGAGAGCACAAATACTTAATTTTCACAATTATTCATCACTTCAAGATCCACATAATAAAGGCTTCAAGTCAGCACCAAGGAAACTCTTCATTCTAGATATTGATATTAGGACGTTTGATGGTAAAGATCCTATAACATGGATATTCCAGATGGCACAATACTTTGATCTACACCAAGTGCCAAGCTTACAAAAGGTACCTATTTCATCTGTATTGTTTGGTATCAATGGATTTGTGAAAAAAAAAAAAGAATTATATTATCTCTTGGTCCATTTTTACAGATGAATTGATATCACATTATGGGGATATTAAGAGTAATACATTCTTTGATCAATTGATAAATCTTCAGCAAAAAGGCCCAGTTACAAAAAAGATTCAACAATTCCAAAAGCTCAGTCTCAAGGTAAAGAAAATTCCTGAGGATAATTTTTTAGATCTCTTTATGGGCACTTTAAAGGAGAACTTTCAACATGAGGTGTGTCTCTTCGAACCTAAATCCCTAGAGCAAGCTTTCAGTATGACAAGGAATGTGGAAAACAAAAATATGGCTACTAGAAGGGTGGCCACTAACAGCTATAGAGAGAACCATGTTCCCTCTCTTAACCCCACTCAACCAACAAGGTTGACACCTTAACCAATGGATGAAAGAATAGAAAAGGGACTATGTTTCAATTGTGATAGAAAGTACAGTAAAGGGCATAAATGCGATGAGAAGAAATTATTCTACATAGACTGTGAAGAGAAAGAAGATTAAGAATTGAAACCAACACAAGATCTAGATCTAGAAAATACTACTCCAACAATATTTTTTCATGCATTGGTTGGCATCAGTACTCCACAAACCCTCAAGATATAGGGATACATTAAAAATATAAAGGTGACAATGTTGATTGATTCGGGTAGTACCCATAACTTCATCAATTACAAATTAGCAAAAGATCTCGATTTCTTTGTATTTCTAGCACCAAAGTTTCTCTAATATATGACAAAAATACTCAAAAGGGACAACTTGGTGTAATTGCACAATTGTTAATCAGTAAAAAAAGCCCCATCTTATGTATAAAACCCCTTATTAAGCCCCTAGATATTGAACTATTACATTTCTAGTGTTATATTAGTAGGTCGACTATAACTCTCAATCGTACCCTTTCATTATAATTGTACCCTTCCATTATAATTGTACCTTTTCATTATGATTGTACCCTTTGTCTCCTATATATTTACCAAGGAGACCTATTCTTAGGATCATTTTATCTTATATCATATTGTATTATGAATTGGATATATTGTAAAAGGAGGTTTCCCCCTCAAAGTGGACTATATTCATTGACATTTTATCATTTTTAAGGAGTTGTATCATAACATTTGATTTCAAAGCATCAATCTTAGGGTTTATCTTCTCCGAGCAAGTCATATTAGATTTTTCACTGTGACTTTTTTTCTAGGCCTATTCAGAAAGAAAAATTTGTAGGTTACTTAGAAGACATATCAAGTTACCTATGGTAAAAATATCATCTTATGGGTCATTATACTTTCGAAGACATAGCCTATGGAAGATAAGGTTTTTGACTTATCCTGAATTCAATTTTAAACAAGTAATCTTGGGATTCTCGCTATAACCTTTTTTCTGGGAGGTTTCAGACAATGAAACTTTGTGGAGGACCTCTACTAGTATAGATGGTCCAAAATTCAAATTATGGTTCACTATAATTTTAGATATATAGTCCATGTAAGACAAGTCTTTTGACTAATCCTGAAATCAGTTTTAAAAGAGTTGGCTTGGGATTTTCAATGTAACTTTGTTTTCTATGAAGTTTTTTACTCTAAAATTTTCACAATCCTAAGTATACATAGAGAATTGCATGTGAAAAAAATTTCAAATTTTGAATCATTGTGATTTGTGATATATATCTCTTGGAAGTTGGGGTTGTTTACTAATCCATAAATTGATCTTAAACAAGACATTTAGGTATTTTTTCTATAATTTTTTATCTGTGAAGGTTCAGACTATGAAATTTTCAGGAATTTAAGAAGTCATATCAGAGTAATACATGCCAAAATTTCAGACTTAGAAGGGTTCAAATTTCAAATATATACTAGGACAAAGGTCAACCATTAATTCATACTCCTAATTAAGGGTTTGGAAGGTACGTAAGTTATAATTGGCATAGCTTTTAATTGGAAAATATATTTTTGGTGATTCAAAATTTGTGGTATAGAGGAAAAGAGGACAATTATTGTTTTCTCACACGGCTCTAAACGCTCCTCCAAAATTTACTTCACCAAAATATGCCTCCAGAAATCTCTTCTATAACTCATGAAGAAAATGATGAGATACATAACAAGCTATCAAAATTGGAGGACAAACTTAAAGATTTGAGTGTTAGGTCAATAACAAGTGATGAGTTGGTAGACACATAAAGAAAAAATTCAAGATATGGAAAGGAATATAGCACAAATGGAAAATAAGATGGATGGAAATCAGAAGCATATGGAAAGGAAGATGGATGGAAATCAAGAGAATATGGAAAAGAAGATGTTAGAATTGCAAAACTCCATATCTTCCATGATCTTACATGTTCTAGATGAGAGACTCCATATAGGAGATATCAAAATGCAAGGCAATCTTGAAAATGTAGAGGAAATAAATATCGAGTCCAATAATCATGATTATTCATTACTCCAAGGTCCACATCATCGAGGCTTCAAGTTGGAACCAAGGAACTAATTCATTCCAAAGATCGATATGAGGAAGTTTGATGGTAAATATCATATAACATGGATATTCCATATGGAGCAATTATTTGATCTGCACCAAACACCAAGCTTACAAAGGATACCTATTGCATCCTTGTATTTAGAAAATGATCAATTTGTTGGGTATCAATGGCCTTGTGAAATAAAAAAGAATTATATTATCTCTTGGTCCATTTTTATGGAGGAATGGATATCACATTATGGGGATATTAAGAGAAATACATTGTTTAGTCAATTGATAGATATTTGGCAAAAAAATACAATTATTGAGCACATTCAACAATTCTAAAAGCTCAATATCGGGGTAAAAAACATTCCTAAGGATAATTTGTTAGATCTCTTTATGGGTACTTTAAAGGAGAACATTCAACATGAGGTGCGTCTCTTCAAACCTAAATCCCTAGAGCAAGCTTTCAATATGGCAAGGAATGTGGAAAACAAAAATATGGCTACTAGAAGGGTGGCCACTGACAACTATAGAGAGCACCATGTTACCTCTCCTAAACCGACAAGGTTGATGCCTCAACAAAAAGAAGAGCAAAGGGACTATGTTTCAATTGTGAAAGCAAGTACAGTAAAGGGCATAAATGCGGTGAGAAGAAATTATTCTACATAGACTCTGAAGAGGAAGAAGATCAAGAATTGAAACCATCACAAGATCTAGATCTAGAAGAGAATAAATCAACAATATATTTTCATGCATTGGTCGGCATCAATACTCCACAAACTCTTAAGATGCAAGGATACATAAAAATAAATAAAAAGGTAACTATGTTAATTGATTATGGTAGTACTCATAACATCATCAATTACAAATTAGCAAAAACTCTCAATTGCTTTGAATATCCAGAACCAGAGTTTAAAGTAATGATTGCAAATGGAGGTACCATAAATTGTTCTAGGAAGTGCCATAGTATTAAGCTCACTATGAGAGGGTATTTATTGGATAGTCCCATGATTACCATCCAAATGGGTGGTGTTGATGTTGTATTAGGGGTTTAATGGTTACAATCATTGGGAACAATGGCCCTTAAATTTCAGGATATTTTCATGATATTTTCTTGAGAAGTCAAGGAAATTGATCTTAGAGGTATTCCAATGGAAACCCTCTAAAGTGATAAGCTCTAATAGCATCACAAAATTACTCAAAAATGGACATTGTGGTGTAATTGCACAATTTTGCTCACTAGATGTTCAAACATCTATATGTTCTGCTCCATTGGATCTCCAAATGGTTATCAACAACCATTCCAAGGTATTTGGAGAGATGCATAAATGTATTCCACCAGCTTGAGAACATGATCATTTTATTCATTTGCAACACGTAAGTGTACCACCTAACATTAGGCCTTGCAAGTATCCATTTGCACAAAAGAGTGAGATTGAGCGTATGATCCAATAAATGTTAGAGGTTGGCATCATTCAACCTAGACAATGTTCTTTTTCTTCACCAGTAGTGATGGTTGTGAAGAAGGATGGTTCATTGCGTATGTGTCCAGATTATAGATAACTCAACACAATGACCATCAAAGTTAATTTTCTTACTCATATCATTGATGAATTATTAGATGAATTGCATGGAGAAAAATTACTTACTAAGTCGGTATTCATTCGAGATATCATCAAATCATAATGAAGCAGGAAGACATTCCCAAAATAGCCTTTAGAACACATGAAGTTCATTATGAATTTTTTGTTATGCCATTTGGACTTACTAATACACGTTCAACATCTCATAGCTTAATGAATTCTATTTTCAAACCCTTCCTTAGTAAATTTGTGTTGGTATTTTTTTATGACATACTAATCTACAAAAAAGCATGTGAAGGGCATGTACAACATGTTGACAGAGTATTACAACTTTTGGAAGAGAAAAAATTGTATGCAAAGCCTTCCAAGTGTGCCTTTGGGGTTCAAAAAGTGGAATATTTGGGTCATATTGTATCTTGTGAAGGTGTAAAAGTGGACCCTAAGAAAATTAAAGTTACGAGGACATGGCCAATTCCCAATACCTTGAAGAAACTTAGAGGATTATTAGGCTTGATAGACTATTATCCCAAGTTTGTCAAGAACTATGGTCAAATAGAAACACCTCTAAAAACATTATTAAAGAAGGAAGCATTTTGGGGGACTCAAGAAGCAACCAAATATTTTGAAGAACTTGAGGCTATGTGTACAACTCATGTGCTAGCCACTCCTAACTTCACAAAAACATTTATTGTGGATTATAATGCCTCGAGCGATGGCATTGGTGCAGTTTTAATGCAATTTGAAAGAAGCCAACTTAAAGGAAAAACTTACTTAAAGCAATTTATGAAAAAGAAATTTTGGCCATATTACATGCAGTTAAGAAATGGCACCCTTACCTAATACGAAGACACTTCAATGTAAAAATAGATCACGATAGTTTAAAGTACTTCTTGCAGCAACGATTGTCTTAATAAGAACAACAAAAATGGGTTACAAAGATGTTAGGTTATGACTTTGAAATTAACTACAAGAAAGGAAAAGACAATATTGTGGCAGACGCACTTTCAAGGAAAGAAGAAGAAACGGAGGGTTCACTATGTGTTATTTCTATTTTGCAATCTAATTGGGTGGAAGAAGTAAGAATAGAATGTAAGCAAGATCAAGAGGTATGTAAGATAATTCAACAACTACAAGAGGGGCCTGGTGCATTAGATAAATTTGTATGAATGAATGATTTGCAATGGTATCATGATCACCTATATTTATGTAAGAATTCCCAACTCAAACAGAAGGTCCTTATGGAATTGCACGCATCTCTTGTAGGAAGAAATTCATGGTTGTTGAAAACTTACCACCAAATAAAAAATGATTTTTTCTAGGAAGTTCTTAAAGCTAATGTTCAAAAGTTTGTGTTTGGTTGTGTGGTATACCAATAGAATAAGTGAGAGACAATCAAGACTCCATGTCTCCTACAACCATTATTTATATCAAGTCAATGTTGGGAAGAAAGTTTTAATGGATTTTATTACAAGTTTACCCAAATCCGAAGGAAATATTGTAACCATGGTAGTAGTGGATCCACTGACTAAGTATGCCCATTCTCTCTCTCTCTCTCTCTCTCTCTCTCTCTCTCTCTCTCTC
>CBVK0100657231.1:0-11257 GCA_900067695.1 Picea abies
AAGAAAGTACAGTAGTCGCAACATTCATGGAAATAGTTCAAAGGCTACATGTAGTCCCCAAGACCATTGTAAATGACAGAGATCTAATTTTCACTAGAAATTTTTGGACTAGATTATTTTCTTGTTTGGGTACTCAATTGGCTCATTGCTCGTATTATCATCCTCAATCTGATGGAAAAACTGAGATTGTGAATAAATATCTAGAAGGATATCTTCATTGCTTTGCATATGATAAGAAAATCTAATGGGTCAAGTGGTTTCCCTTGGTATAATGGTGGTACAACATATCCTTCCATGCTTCATCAAAAATGTCCCCATTTTTGGCACTTTATGGATATCATCCTCCATCCATCCCATCTCCCTTAAAAGAGACAGATAAGGTTCAAGCAGTGGAGGAACACATAGGGCACCGACAAGAGGTTCTCAAACAATTGAAGGACAACTTGGTTATGGCACAAAATAGGATGAAACAACAAGTAGATCAACATGGCAGTGAAAGGGAAATTTGAAGTGGGGGATTAGGTATTTCTTAGGCTACAACCATATAAACAGATGCATCACAAGCAACAAAAGAAGGATAATAAATTAACACTTAAATATTATAGCCCCTATAATGTCTTGCAAAGGATTGGAAGTATGGCTTACAAATTATAATTGCCTCAATATTCATGTGTACATCCAGTCTTCCATGTTTCTTTCTTAAAGAAGGTAATTGGTGATAAGATCCCAGTCGAAACTATTTTTCCATAGATTAATTAAGAAGGGAAAATCATACTAGAACTATAAACAATCCTTGAAACAAGGATTAAGCAGTTGTGAGATCGACAATTACTGAGTGCCTCGTCGAATAAAAGAACCTACCAGTGGAAGAGGCGACATGGGAAGATGAGTTCTTCATGTAGAAACACCCAGAGTTAGTCAAGTGTTGAGGACAACACTTGTTTGAAGGGGAGGACCATGCTAAGCCCTATACAAAGCCCCATTTTATGTGAAAAAAACCCATTATTAAGCGCCTAGATATTGAATTATTACATTTCTGGTGTTATATTAGCAAGTTGGCTAGAACCCTTAATTGTATTGTTTCATTATAGTTGTATCATTTGTCTCCTATATATTTACCAAGGATTTTTCCATATTTATTACCATACCATATGCCTTACTAAATAATTCCATAATTCTTTTGAACTTCTCAATTAACCTTCTAGAGCCTTCACATAAAATCAAAGTGTCATCTACAAATAATAGATGTGTGATATAGCATGATGCTCATGTTGGGTATGTGTTATATTCTTTGCATGTGTATGTGTCGGTCCGTCAGATTCGACAACTGCGTCTGATGATCCCTCTAGTAGTGCTCTTTGTGTCATGTGTGTTGGACGCTTCCTAGGGGGGGGCAGGTATGGCCCCCCCTATTTATGCGTAGTGTTCAGCACCAGGCGATAGCCCGGGGCCGATGGGGTTCGGGGCAGTGCCCCGAAAAAAAATTTGGGCAATTTTTGCTATTTTTAGCGGTTTTCTAAATTAATCTTGGGGATTAGGGTTTTGGTATCTACGGAATACCTAAAAACATTGTATATATTGTATGGTGAATGGTGAAATTCGATATAATGAATATTAGAAAGGTTTTCCCCAGTTGAGGGCTTCCGGTATAAATCTCTGTGTACTTTGTGTATGAGCCATTGATTAAATTTTGTTTTGCTTAAGAATCTATATGCATTGCTTTACTTCACAGGATTAAAACTTACAGCTCCAACAAATACCCCTATGAAACTACCATTTTCTTTTGCTTCTTTGATTAACCTACTTAACCCTTCGGTTATTAATAGAAATGAAGGAGGGGATAAAGGGAACCATTGTCTAAGGCCTCATCCTGGTCAAAAGAAAGGGGAAGTTGTTCCATTTATTATCACAACAAATGATATTGATATTGTGAAACCGATAACCCAAGCAACGAATTTATGACATAAACCCAAATGAATTATAATAAGTCTAATGTAAAGCTAGCTTACCCTATCATAAGCTTTGGACAAGTCAAATTTCATCACCATGGATCTTTGATTACTAAATTTTATTGAATGGATACATTCTTGAGCTATCCTCACTACCTCATGAATCTACCTTCCCTTTAAAACCCCAAATTTTTCTCCAAAGTTTTCTTTTGATAAAACACTTTTTAGTCTTCTAGTAATAACCTTTGAAATAATTTTATAAATGTAGTTGAAAAATTAGATTGACTTTAATTTCTCAAAGGTTGTCGGATTATCTTCTCTTGGGATCACTGCTATAAATGTTGTGTTGAAATCTCCCAACATTGTTCCTTGAGTTATTGTAGTATCCAAAACTCTTCTTAAGTATTCTTCTATAAATCCATAGTAGCCTAAGAATAATTCCACAAGAATACCATCTAGCTCGCAACTTTTTTCATTTTGAAAACTCTGCAAGTTCTAGTACAATTCTTCTTTCCCAACTTCCTTTATCAGGGCCTAATTATCCTCATGATCAACAAAGCTAGGAAAGGAGTTCAATGATATAATTAAATCTTCTATTTTAACAAGAGTGCCCTCTTTGAAGAGGGAAAAGAAATGGTTGACTCCTTTAGTTTCCATTTCCTTGAATTGTGTTTCCCATGTACTATCACTTAGGTCAATTTTCCATACATAGTTAATGTTCTTCCTGCAACTTGCATATATGTGAAAAAACTTTGTATTTGCATCTCCTTCATGTAGCCATAAAACCCTACTCTCAAGCCTCCATTATTTTTCTTTTTCCAAATGTATATGCCTATTTTCGTCTTCTATTAGATTTACCTCAAGTTTTTGTTCCTCACTCATGTAACCAAAACCTTCATTATTATAGAGTAAATCCTGGCGCTTCCTCCACTTCTCTAAGAATCCTATCATCTCTTTGACTTTTTTCTCTTTCCCATTGAGTATTGTACTTTCTTATTTCATATTTTGGTAAAATTTAATGGAAGTAGATTCTCTTAAGTTACCATTATAAGGTTTCTAGATAGCTTTGATTTTCCCTACAAAGTCCTCCAACTTTATCCATTTGGGATTCAATTTAAAGGGGTTGGAAGGTTTCTCTTATGCAGGTGCAACTTCCATCGCTACAAGATTATGATCATACTCCCCCCTTAGGTGACCCATTGTTTAATATAAATGACTTCATCAAGAAAATATTCAAAACTTTAGAATCGATCGAGCCTCTTAGCAATTTTTGGCTTCTCCCACTCTTTTATTTCTCTACGTAGGGGACAACTTAGCTGGTTCAATATATAATAGACAAACTTCTTCCAATTTTCTAAGAAAATACCCTAAAAGGTGGTCAAAATGCATTGTCAATACCAATACTTATGATGCTCCTAATGTGAATTTTAAATCTCCCCTACCACTACTAAGCCATTTTGAATACATTCCATTTTTAAAAAATTATCCCAGTATCCCACCTTATCCATGTAGGGACCATAAACACTCAACATTGTGGTATTATTCCCAAGATCCAAAGTAAAAATGGAGGTCTCTAATTCTATAAGAAAGGCCCAATAATCAGTAAGCGTAAAGAAACATTTTTTCCATCCAGTTGTGTTCCCTCCCATTCTCCCAATGACATCTATAAAACTAAATTCCCAACTATTAAACAATTTAGAAATATCATGAGTGATTTTCTCCCTAGCTATGCGGGATAATAGAAGGGTTTATATTGTCAACTAATCTCTTCAATGCCAACTTCTTTGAGGGGTTAGCCATCCCTTTGTAAGCCATTCCATAATAGCTTACATCTCAATAGGTTAAGTTGGCTTCATAAAAAATGTTCAATGCATTGCCAATTTCCTTAAATACCTGTACAAACGACAATATTAGAGGCAACCTTGAAATTCTAATCGACACTAGGAGAATATCCACGCAAGTTGACTAAGCATCCAAGTCTACATGTTATTTATTTAAGAACAAAGTTCAAGAACCCCACCTCCAAAGTTGGTGTGGAATTTTCTCTAATTCTTCTACCATCCTAAACACCCAAACCAACCAACCTTTTACCAGAATCATGGTTCGATGGGAGCACCCCAAAAAACGTTCAAAGTTGAACTTTATCCAATCCTTTGGTTCCTCATTGCTCATCTTTTTTCTTGAAAATTTCCCTAACAACGTCCAATCCCGCATATCCATTATATCATTAAGTTTGGTTTTACCTCCCAAGTTTAGGATAATAGAATACAATACATTTTTAAGGCACTTACGCCTTTTGAATTTCCTTGAACCCTTTAGAGAATGTAACCCTACAACCTCGGCATCAGAGGATTGGACTCCACTCAAATGCTTCAAAACCAACTTTTCACCATAAACCCTAAATAAAAGAAACCATATTTCTTTTCATCTACACTATAGCATTGGATTTCAAACTCATTACTGACCTCGATCGGTTGATTAATGACATTATAGCTTGTACAAGTTGATTCCTTGTCCTCGCCTAACCAGGGGTTTAAAGTTTGTGAACATGCAAGATCTATTTCATTTCTCTTTGCAAATGGAGTATTTATCATGCAATGATGACCCTAGGGAGGACCAACAAAGGGTCTCGTCACCCCCTCCTTGCTTGGTTTGTGGCCTTGTCACCTTATTCATTTAGCACCCAAGCCAACTCACCTATGATAACCATGGAATGTTCCTCCAATGGGTAACACTCTAAATAATAAAACCTATTGGAATCCAACATTTATCCATATCTACCAAGCACCAAACTACACCAAATTCGTTCTCCTTTCATCGGATCCTTCGAATAGTCTAGGTCTTCCTCCTCCATACCCAAAATATAGTCCAAGTCTGAACTTCATGAACCCTTGAGATCGAATTTCACAAGGTTGCATCGACCCTAGTTACATTACTGTGGAAACCCTCTGCCACCTCTACACAAATACACACACATGCACAAAATAATAATAATAATAATACTAATAATTTTTATAAACATTACAATAACAATAATAATGACAATAATATAAATTTTAAGTTCACAACCTACCCAAACACCAAGTTGATGTATGAGACCTCGTTGTTTGTGGGACAAAGGAGCTACATCAATTATGCACACACACATATACATGTTTGGTAGGTGTGGTGGGATAGTCCTTGAACTCAAGCAAAAAAAAAATATAGTTTTGAATAGGACCTTGGAATTTCTTCCAATAACCAAGAAGAGGATTTGGATCTATACCAAGATCTTGAGATCATTGATACTAGACGAATACAACACTCGATAGTTGTAGGAGACTTCTCCATAATCATGTGACATATGAAAAATTTTATAACCAAGGTGGATGGAAATCTAGCCCAGTTCATATCAAGAATAAGGTTGGAGGCTCAAAGACTCACCTTCATTGAATATTGTCATGTGCTTAGGGAATTAAATAAACAAGCAAGCCAATTGGAAAATGATGCTACGCAGTTGGACATTGGAAATATTCAAATAAAAGGTGGGATCTTCACATATCCCATCCCATAGATTTATATTTTATGGACTATTGCAAGTTTTGTATGCCAAGTGGAGGTATGAAACCAAGGGTGCCAAGGAATTTCAAGTGGAGGTAGGTAATAAATTGGATAGGACAAAACTTAATTCCCCATGGCATCAAAGGACATTCGCACTCACACCATTTGAATGCAAAACAATCGCATATGCCTTAAGCCTTCATATGGAAAATGCAAGTGGGATATTTCTAGAGTGGTGGGAGAATTTCAGTGGGATAATGTTGGAAAGGTGGAGAAATTTCATTATTCGGAGTTTTATAATGGTGCTTTTAAATTTTTGTATGGAGGAATTTATGTCATTTTACAAGGAGTTGCAAACAGAGGAGAGTACATTGGGCCAGTTCCTTGGTTTGTTGATGAGCTCATTGGCAACTATGGAAGCTTGTTGTTGGAGAAACTTAGGCCAACTCCTTGGACTCAAAGTAAGTATGTCATCGAGCTCTTGAATAGTGGTGGTTAATCCCTTCATAACACCTTAGAAACCATTGATTATGTGGGAGAATAGTCACCCTAGACATTGTGCCTATTATGGAGTACTAGATATTAGGCGTGTGTTTATACCCATTATATCATTAAGTTTGGCTTTACCCTCCAAGTTTAGGCTAATAGAATCATGTACCTTTTTAATGCACTTATGAATTTTGGATTTCCTTGAACCCTCTGGATATTGTAACCCTACAACCTTAGTATTACAAGATGGGACTCTACTCAAATGCTTCAAATCCAACTTTTCACCATATACCTTGAATCAAAGAAACCATCTTTCCTTTCATCTACACTATAGCATTGGATTTCAAACTCATTATTGACCTCGATCATTAGATTAACGACATCATAGCTTGTATACATTAATGCCTCGTCCTTTCTTGACCATGGGTTTAAAGTTTGTGAATCTGCAAGATCTAGTGCATTACTCTTGTAAATGGAGTAATGTTTGTGAAATGAAGATCCTCAAGAAGACCAACAGGGAGTCTTGTCACCCCCTCCTCACCTAGTCCATGGCCCTATCACCTTATTTATTCAACACTCGAGCCAAATCACCTATGATAACCATGGTATCGTCCTCTAGTGTGAAATACCCTAAATGATAAAACTATTGAATTCCAACATGTCTCTAGATCTACCAAGCACTGAACTGGACCAAATTTGTTGTCTTTCCATATGATCCTTTGAATAGTCTAGTTCTTCCTCCTCCATATATTTACTATAGTCCACATTTGTACTTCCTGAACCTTTGAGACTGAATTTCACCCTACATCAACCCTAGTTACATTCCTGCAGAAACCCTCCATTGCTTGTCTACAAGAAACATTTCAATGTTAACATTGTCATGTGTGGGGGGGTGGGAACAAAAGACAGTTTTGAATGGGGCCTTGGAATTGCTTCTAATAACCAATCAGAGGCTTTGGATCTATACCAAGAGCTCAAGATAATTGATATTAGATGAATCCAATACTTGATAGTTGTAGGAGACTCCTCTCTCATCATATGATATATGAACAATTCTATAACCACAGTGGATGGAAATCTAGCTCAATTCATACAAGAATAAGGTTGGAGGCTCAAAGGATCACCTTGATTGAATATTATCATGTACTCAGTACATTAAATCAACAAGCAAACCAATTGGAAAATGGTGCTACACACTTGGAGGTGGGAAAAATTCAAATAAAATGTGGGATATTCACATCTCCAATCCCATTATTTATATTTTATGGACTATTGAATATTTTGTATGCCAAGTAGAGGTATGAGATCAAGGGTGCCATACAATGTCAAATGGAGGTAGGTAATAAATTAGACAAGATATAACTTAATTCCCCATATAATCAAAGGACATTCACACTCGTACCATTTGAATGTGGAACAATCTCATATGTCCTAAGCCTTCAATATGGGAGATGCAAGTGTGTTATTGTTGGAGCAGTGGGAGAATTTCAGTGGAATAATGTTGGAACAATAGAGAAATTTTGTTATTCTCAATTTTATGAATGTGATTTTAAAATTTTGTGTGGAGAAAATTATAACATTTTACAAGGAGTTTCTGAAAAGGAGAGGAAATCAGGCCAATTCCTTGGTTTGTTAACATGCTCCTTGGCAACTGTGGAAGCCTATTGTTGAAGGAACTTGGGCCAGCTCCTTGAACTTAGAGAAATTATGTCATTGAGATATTGAATAGTGGTGTTTAACACCTTTATAAAACCTCATACACCATCTATTATGGGGGAGCATAGTCACACTAGGCATTGTGCCTATTATGGAGTATTAGATATTATGTGTGTGTTATCCTTTATATCATGTTTTACCTACCAAGTTTAGGCTAATAGAACGCATTGTTCCCTCTATATGCCTAGATAATATATGGGACTTTCCACAGATTGTCAAACTTTTCGTGCTTACCCTTGTCTTCATTCCTGGCATCCCATTTCAGTACTAAATTACCCAGCTCAAAATCATTTTCCATGGTTCTCTTGTCAAAAATATTCTTGATGCTTTCTTGGATAACCTGGGTCTAATTATACACTTCTTCTCTGGATTGTTGTAGTTGGATCATCTGATTTATTCTCCTTTGGGTATCATTTGGTTCTGCCTGAACCTCTTGCAATAGTTTCATGACAGGAACTCCTAAAGAAGTGGGAAAAACTGCATCAGTGCCATACACCAATTGATATGGGAACATACCAATTGATCTTTTGGTGGTTAACCTGTCAGCCCAGAGTGCATGGACTAGCTTGTTATGCCAGGATTTCTTGTTTTCCTGCAACATCTTCCTTATGATGTTCACCAAAATTTTATTTGAGGACTCAACCAGCCCATTTCCTTGAGGGTAATAGGTTGTGGAGTGACCCAAATTAATCTGTTACCTGCTGAAAAATTCAATTAGCTTTTTGGATCTGAAGGTTGTTGCATTGTCAGTTATGATCTTCCTAGGACATCCAAATTGAGACAGGATATTAGTTTCAAAAAAATTAATAATGACAGAGTCAGTGGCTTGCATGCAGGGTACAACCTCAATCCACTTTGTGAAATAGTTTGTGGTTGTTAGGATCCACTTATGTTGGCCTGATGACAGGGGATGTATCTTGCCAATAAAATCTAAGACCCATTGTTGGAATGGAGATTCTACTGAAATAGGTTTGAGGGGCAGGGGAAAAAGTTTCCATTTGCCTTCGAAGAATTGGCACTTGTGGCAGGAGGTTACCTTTTTGTGAACGTCTGCAAACAAGCTTGGCCAGTAAAAACCAGCTCTGAGAATCTTGTTAGTAGTAGTTTTCCAACTTAGATGTCTGCCACAATCACCTTCATGGAAATCCTGCAATACCTTGTCAGCTTCATATTTTAATAAGCAGTTGAGTAAAATTCCTCCAGGATCTTTCCAATAAAGGTTTTCATCCAAAATACAATATTTCAATGCTTTTAGTTTCAAGAATCTAGCTTTAGTTTTGGTTAGACCAGGAGGAGCTTGTAAATTATGTAAAACAAAGATGAGGTCTGTGTATCAGGGTGAATTCAAGAATGCCTCTTTGATTTGTGGAGTCGCCTACTCTTCCTGTTCATCAACAGCAGCTAAGAAATTTATGTCTAGAGCATGAAAATTTGATGCATCCGTCAGTTTGGCTAAACCTTGACCCTTGATTAGTTTAGTTGGTTTAATTTCTATGTCATATTCAAGGATCACTGCAATCCTCTTCCCTCTCCTACCATATGGGTTATCCTGGGTCAATATATCCTTCACCACTGCATTTGGAACATATGCAATAGTGTGAGAATGAAGAATATAAACTCTAAAATATTTTATGGTATTTACCAGGGCAAAAGCTTGTTTCTCCATTATATTGTAGTTCAACATAGCATCTCTCAACGACTTGCTAAAAAAGGCTATGGGTTGTTCATGCCCTTCACTGTTTTTCTACAATAGTATTGTTGCAATGGTGTGTTCAGATGCAAAAGAGAACAAATAGAAGTCTTTAGTGTAATCTGGACTGATCAAAACTGGGGCTTGGGTAAGTGCATGCTTTACTTGCTCAAATGATTGTTTATATTCGGTGTTCCATCTTATTTTGGTATCTTTTTTTAGCATATTTGTGATGTTCCTAAGGATTTTTGCCAAATTGGGTATGAATCTTCTCAAAAAATTTATTTTACCAATGAATGATTGCAATTCTTTGGTGTTCCTAGGGTGGTCTAATTTCTTGATAGCTTCTATTCTGCTAGGTTCTATTTTAATTCCATCTTTAGAGATTATGTGCCCCAACAGCTTGCCTTCTTCCAAACCAAAAAGAGTTTTCTTGGGATTTAAAGAAATCCCAAACTTTCTGCACTTCTCGAACACTCATCTGAGATGTTGTAAATGTTCCTCATTTGATTTGGAGTAGATAGTAACATCATCCAAATATATGACTATAAACCTACCAAGCTCATCCACAAAGGAAATGTCCATTTCCCTTTGGAAATTAACACCAGCATTCATCAAACCAAAGGGAATTTTCACATACATGAAAGTTCCCCAGGGTGTGGTGAAAGTTGTTTTCTCCTGGTCATCTGGGTGGACAAGGACTTGGTTATAGCTAGAAAAAACATCTAGTAAAGAAATCCTACTAGCCCCCACTATTTTTTGTAAGATGTGATCCATTTTAGGTAGAGGATAGTTATCTTTGAGGGAAACCTTGTTGAGGTTCCTGAAATCAATGCAAAGCCTGATTTCACCAGTCTTCTTTATGGTAGGAACGATATTGGAAACCCATTTTGAAAATCTTAAAGGGGCATCATACATATTTTTTATTTCTTTTTCTATCAAGGGTAGTAACTTTGGATTAATTCTCCTAAGTTTATGTCCGAAATGTTTATTAAATCCTCATAACCCCAAGCAAAGACATCTACAAATTCTTTGCACAGATCGATATACTTCTGCTTTTGCTCTGGAGGTAAAGATTTAGATAGTTTGATCATTTTGGGTTTTTCTTCTATTCCTATATTACATTCGTTGACTTATCTGCCAGCGGGTTCTATCTTTGGCTTTTTTTCTACATCGTTGAAATCAAATAGGTCTTCTAAAGGAACTAACCCTCTAGGTAAGATGTTATTCTTCAATTGTAAAATGTTTGATTCTTCATCTTTTTCATTTATTTCATCTGAATCTACTTTATTTACACTAACATTTTCTAAATCTGATTTATCTACACTATCATCACCGTTATCCAAATCAATATTTGTACACTCAAAATCATTCTTAGACTGCAAGAAATCTTCAATTTGTTCATCGTTGCCAAATACATGCCAGTACCTAATGTTATTTGGAATAGTCGGTCTGCACTTCACATCTACTGTGTATTGGCGATTTGGTTTGAAAGGTATTTTTCATGTGGCTACCGAAGTAGCCAATCCATCTGCTAGTATGTTCTGGCCTCTGGGCATTACCTGCAAGTCAACTTTAGTGAAACATTGTAGAAAATCTAAAACAACATTTCTATAAGCCTCGAGTCTAGGATGATTTGCAAAATACTCACCTTTAATTTGTTTGAAAACCAGTTCAAAGTCACCTCTTACCATAATCCTTTTGGCGCCATGTTTCTTTAACAGCTTCAGGTCAAGCATCAATGCTTCATACTCAGCTATGTTATTAGTGCAATGAAAATTTAATTTGTAGGAGTGACTTTCTGAGTACCTGGATTTATGATTATGTATCCACACCCCAGCTCCATCTCCCTCTTTAATCATAGCTCCAGTGA
>CBVK0100657244.1:0-16694 GCA_900067695.1 Picea abies
TCTTCCGATCTCACATCATATCCCTCTTTAATATTGTGCATATCTTAGATGTCATATTTGAGAATCTTCTCAGATATGGGAATTTTAATACGTGCTGCTAGTCACTATTCAACGTACATATTCAAAAAGATTGACATTAATAATTGAAAATATCGAGAACATCTTCCATTAAAATGAATCAACACAAAATGTACGGAAGACCATCCAACCTTGATTTTAAATACTTATTGCCATTTCTCTCTATCATCAAAGAGTTGCACTTTAGGGTGCCTTCGTTCTAATGTTCCTGGTCATTGACATGTAAGACAACTTAGAGATGTGATTGAGGGGAAGATGAAAGAAGAGAGATTGGTTTTATGTGATGTAAGCTTTGAGGAAAAAAAAACTCTGTTATACAAGAGAAACTTAGAGAGGATGAAAAAAAAAGAACAAGTATGTTTTGGTTGGTGTTCTCCCTATGTTCGATGCTCTAGTTGGTTGAAAAGGCTGCCTGGATATTTGTCTGTTGAACTTATTTATTTTCTTGCTGGGAATTGTGATAGATTTTTAGGTCACCTGCAAGATAGTTCTTCGTTTAAGTATATAGCTTCTTCCAACAACACAGATTTGGCCACTGTATCAAATTGTAGAGATCACACAAGTATTTGTCTTCCTTGGAGACTGGTAACAAAATCTGTATGCGTGGATAAAATGACATATTATCACTACAAGATTTTCTATTTCATAGTTTGATGACCTTCATGTGGCTCTGGTAACCGACTTGAAAGAAAGCCATGTTCTTTGTCAAAGTTTGTTCAGTTTCCTCTGGATGTAGTTGGAGAGTCCAATATTTGGCATCACCTCCAAACATTCTAGGCCTTTCTATGGGTCGCCATACTTCCCCCACTATGAGGAAATATATATTCTGATGCCATCTGCAACATTTGATACACTTTCCAGACCTGTGCTGGTGCATTCTCCAACATTTTATGCACTTTCCACACCTCAACTACCCGAAGAAGTTATGTACCTCAACAGATTTGCATTTTGCATCTGGGTTGGAAATTTCTTCCAATTTACTGTAATAAAGCAAAGAAGTTCCACATACAAATCCTCAGGTAGGCTTCTCAACCAAACAGACGATCGAATACAAGGAGAATACCAATCACTATATACTTGAATTTTTTTCCCCTACCTTAATTGTTGTGACATAAAACGACTCTGTTCACTTTGAAATTAGCCTGAATCGCATTTCTAAGTTGTCTCAGATGTGAATGCTTAGGAACATTGCAAAGAAAACACCTTAAACCAAAAATTTTCGATGACAGAAGGAAATTAATACTTGAAAAAGAATGGAATGTTGAATAAGAAACCATTGCAAGCAGGCCATATCTGGAAGAAACAAGGTATTCAAAAAACTGGGATAGATGTACTTCGCAACACCGATTAAGTACAAAACCCAAAATTGATATTCAACTCATTTTTTACGAATAAATAGTTTGAATGTCAAGAAAAGTGTGAATAACCTTCATCAATGTACATATATTTAATTAGTTGATGATATGAGAAATCACAATCATTGTCGCAAATAGCCTCAGCTGTATTTTGTAACACATCTTATTTGAATATATAATAATTTCGATTTATTTCTTAATAGTATTTTGCAATTTCTGGTATTTGTTTTAATTGTATTTTGTACTTTCTTCCCCAGTGTCGTTAAACATGAAGGAAAAGATTTTGTTTCTATTGTTCACTACTTCAATCTAAATAAAACATGGTCTGTTCTTTCTTTACATTTTACATTTAAAAATACTTTTTCATAGGCCATACTTATGTGGCGTCGGCTCTGTATTTAAAGAAATAAATTGAAGTACCCGTTCTACTCCCATTCTTCAGGTTCTGTAAATAGAATGAATTCATGAGTTACAACAAGGCAACTGAACTATTGATGCAATGTTCCTTTGAAGTATGTTGGATATATTGCAGCTTGTTCTATTTGATAATATCCGTGCATATATACTAATATCAGTACTATTGGAAAAAATACAGAAAACTTCCTCTTCGACAAAGCTTAGGCAATTGTGTTTGGGTTTGCAGTATTAAACAAATATGTCCATTGTTCTTTCATATACATCTTGCAGCCTAGGAAATTTTGTAGTTTGTAATTTATGCTTTAATTACTTAAAGTCACAACAAATTTTGATTGCCTTTAATTTAATTTAGATATTGATGTTTATGGAGAGCCATCATTTGTTGATGTCATTGCAATGAATAAAAGATGAATAGATGATAAGGAATTTATCTTGTTGAGACCATAATGCAAATTCATTTTTCTTGTTGCGCTATGTACATCTTGAAGTCAAAATTTTCCTGGTTTCATTGAAATTTGTGAGCCGAAGAGCATCTTGAAAATTGGGAGATCATTTGCATTTCAAACAGAAACAATCCATTAATATATATTAGTATGAATACTATTCATATATATACAAAACCTTTCTCCATTGATAGATACTACTATGAATACTATTGAAATAGGTATCAAAATGTCGTCTTGGCCAATACTTAGCTAGTTATCTGGACACCAGGCCCCGGGTTCATGGTATCCAGCACCTATGTCCCCTGTTTCATCATATACATGTTGCAGGAAAAGAACTTCAGTTAGGTGCACTTAATTCTTTTACTAGTGAGAAGCCAACAAAGGTTCAAAAACATTGCCATTAATAAATGGAAAAAAAGGTTTTCTTGACTCTCAGATACTTATCTCTTTTCCCATTTTTCTTTTCCCGTCCATTATGGATTTATGGTTTTATACTTAGTCATCTTTCTATGTCCGACGGGCTGACATGTCTTCATCTCCATCTATATCCTTGCAAGACAGATCCGATTGACCGTTGTTCCATTCCATACTTAGCCAATTTTATGCCTGTCGTTGTGGGTCAACGCTTACGAGCCCAAATGCTTATCATTCTGCTATATACATCTTGCAATGAAAATATTTGTGATCTACAATTCTACCTTGGGTTCCTCGTATACATTAACTTCGTTCAAAGTATCTGTTGTTGATTTGCTTCCCTAGAAACTTTGCGTCCTTCCTAACATACATCAATAATGGTCTTACCAGTGACAAGTGGACACAGTGGTATGAAAGATACTTTCGTGATCTGCAACTCATGCCTTAACATCTCCATCTATATCCTCACACAAAGGATCCTACCAACCGATGTTCCTTTTCATACTTAGCCATTTTTATGCCCGTCATTACGGGGATGGCACTTGTGAAACGAGCTGCTTATCGTTCCGCTATATACATATTGCACTCAAAACATTCGTGATCTACAATTTGACCCCAGTTTCCTTGTATACATTAAGTTCGTTCAAAGTATCTGTTGCTGCTTTCCATCCCCAACAACTTCGCGTCCTTCCTGATATACATCAACAATGCTCTTACTAGTGGCAAGTGGACACAATGGTACGAAATATACTTCCGTGATCTACACTTTATGCATTAACTGGTGAGAACTCAACAAAGATTCACAAGCATTTTCATTAATAAGAAAATACTACATGCTCTTTTGCAATATACTTGGTTCTTTTTCCCTTCTCTTCTTCCCATGTATTATCTAGAATTCCACTGCGAACTTCTCCGTCCTTTTCCCCTTATTTTCTTCCTGTGTATTATGGGACTATAAAATATGGACATGATATTTTATAGGACATGTACAAATTCCGCATTCCATACCTAGTGACATTTTGGATTGCGGGTTCTCAGTCGGGCAGGCGGGCTCAAAATTGGGCCTCCATTATTCTGTGCCCTACAAATAGCACCCTGAGTTCCAGAATATACAAATTGACAAGTGCACCTATGGACTGGCTAACTCAACATTGCACTTCTATTGTTCTGTGTCCTCCAAACAATGCTCCCAGTTCCGTGATATAGAAATTGAGACACGAAATGTAGGACTGGCGGGGTGGAGATTACCATTGTTTATGGATGCTAATCCCTATTAAGTATCTAACAGTATCTAAAAAATTATTTTAGTTTTTAATTTTTCCCTGTATAACAGTATCTAAAAATTATTTTGAATACTAAAATTCTCTTAGTAGTGACAAATGGACACAGAGGTATGAATTAGTTGGGATTGCACTCTCCGCAATATACAAATTGACTACCAGATTCTGAAATTGTTTGCTCTTCTAGGTTACAGATTATGCATCCCAATGTTCGCAGCGATACAATTAGAAGGTCCGGACCTCGCCTCCTTTGTAGACACTTTCTTAGCCTATTTTGGATCCTCCTGTTTCCCGGTTCACAAAATATGCATCTCCAACGTTGGTGGGTTGACATATGTTTATCTCCATCTATATAATCAGACAACGAATCCGATCGATCTTTGTTGCTTTCTATGCTTTCGATATGTTTCTCCGTTATATACATCTTCCACTCTAAATTTCTATGATCTACAATTCCACTGCTAACTACTCCATTCTTTTTCCCTTTTTTTCTTCCTGTGTATTATGGGACTATAAAGTATGGACATGATATCTTATAGATCATGTATTAATTCCCATGATATTTTATAGAGCATGTACAAATTCTTCATTCGATATCTAGGGACATTTTGGATCGTGGGTTCTCGAGTGGGCGGGCTCAAACTTGGACCTCCATTGTTCCATGGCCTACAAATAGAACCCACATTTCCACGATATACAAATTGACAAGCGAAACTATGGAGTGGCTAACTCAACATTGCACTTCCATTGTTTTGTGTCCTCCAAACACCGTTCATAGTTTCGCGATATACAAATTGACACATGGAATGCAGGACTCGCGAGGTGGAGATTGCCATTGTTTACAAATGCTAGTCCCTATGAACTATCTAACAGTATCTAAAAAATTATTTTGAATACTAAATTAGCTCTTAGTACTGACAACTGGACACAAAGGTACAAAATAGTTGGGATTGCACTCTCCATAATATACAAATTGACTACCATATTCCTACATCGTCCGCTCTTCCATGTTACAGATTATGCATTCAAATGTTTGGAGCGATACAATTAGAAGGTTCGAGCCTTGCCTCCTTTGTAGACACCTTCTCACCATGTTTTGGATTCTCTTATTGCCGGGATCATGAAATTTACAATTCCAGCGAAGTCACTCTACCACTGCTCACAAATGTTTCAAAGTATCTCTTGTTGCCTTCCATCCCCACTAACTTCCTGTGATTTCGGCTATCCAACCATATCCTTTTCATTGTTACGCCTATTCCAGTCAAAACATTCTGAGACATACAATTTGACCTTTGTGCCCTCACCCTCAATGCTTGTACGTTGCAACCCTATTTTCTAGCTGTCTTTTTTCCCCTGCCTGCGACCTCCATACTTTCTTACTATGCGATTAGAAACCTTTCATGCTAACAACTGACCATGCAGGAACCGTCAACATTTTCATTAATGGCCGAAAACCTCGAGGAGATCTCCCATTATTATGCATTAAACCAAGATGTGCGGAGAGTTGTTTTGTCCCTTTCGATTGTTCATCTCCAACATGTGTCCTCGTGTTGGGCCGCTCAAGAAATCTACAATGCTTAATCTCTCATTGCAATATCCAACGTGTTATCATTTCTATGTATGCAATTAGTATTGTTTAATGTTAACAACGCATCATGCAACAATCGTCCAAATTGTCATTAATCAACAAAAGTCTCAAGGACATCTCCCATTCATATGCTTTCGACGAAAATTTGTGCAGGGTTATATTATCCCTTCCAACTTTTCATTTCATTCATCGACTGGAAAAAATAAACGTTCTTGTAGAATTATGGCACCACATCGACAACATTTTTGTGGAGATATAATAAATATGTTCACACAAGAGGACTGGATCTTTCAGTGGTCTAGGGCATACTTTTACTATTCATCTCGTTCCGCCCAAAACGAAGTGATTTGGACCTCTAGAATCGCTCTTGCAGGCTGTGTTCCTGAGGTTTTTGACTCTAAGGAGGTGGTCTCTTGGTGTGCCAAAAAATATATTCCAGTCCAAAGAATTATTCCACTATGCGACCATTCTCCTGTTTCTTTGTCGCCTTGGCTCTTTCGCGAGATGTTAAAATTGTCGAACCCAACATTGATTTTCAGAGGACAAGACTGCAAACAGTTTCTAGAAAAACATCATAACATGTTGGAAATCTTAGCGAACTTCCTTGAAGACTCGACAATAGTTCCTGAAGATATCACAAGGTTGCACATAAGTTCCCTTAGAAATCCATTCTGGGAAATTGCTTGGCTAGTTACAAGAATAACGGGACAAGCTTCCACAACAAGCATTTCCCATATAATTATTTATATTTTGTATTTCACATTCAAGGAACAATACATTTTAGATTGGGGGAATCTAATTTCGATTGAGATCTTCTCCCAATTTTCACGATTCAAAGAATCGAATAAATTTTATATGTCATCCTACTTGATTTTCGCAATTGTCTATTGTTGTCCATTTCCAAAACTTTATCTTTCCAATAAAATAAACTGTGTATTCGACCCAGTAACATTCTGTAATGAGGCCCTATGGATACACAAGGCCTCCCATTGTTTTTATGAAGTTTTTAATGGCTTTGTCTCATTTTTCAAATATTTACTGTTAGGCAAGGATGATTCACGGATGTCTAGATAGGCAACCAAGTTTTTTGAATAGGAAGGGCACACTTGAGCAAGAGGAAAATCATAGTGTCCTCATGGTCTTTGGATCTACGGAAAACCTACCTTCCTTCCATGCCACATCACAACCAATCTTTTTGTTGAAGAAATAGCAAGGCAATACAACCACTAGTTGCATTTTTTCCATGACAAGAAAAAAAATAGTTCATTCCTCTACCCTGGAAAGTTGGAGATTTTGTGTGCAGAAACATCAACAAGATTGATGAGTTTGCTTCCATTTCAAGAAATTGAATTTAACATACACTGAAAGGCTAAAAGGGTTCGACCCTAATGGTATTTTTCAAGAACATTTACTGGGTGTTGTCTTTAACACCTATTTTATCCATACACACCTAACCCAAGATAGGAACAGTGTCGACAACAATCCTGCTTCTGTCAATTGCGACACAGAGAGATTGCAAAGCACCACTGAATTGTATAGACAACATGGAAAAGTATCCGGTGAGAAGAGTAACCAGTCCCCTGCCAGCATGACATCACAGAGCATCACTTCGATGGTCCACCCCAGTAAGAAAGAAACCCATAAATATTCGAACGGAGGAGGAGATAAGAACCCTCCTCTCATAAATATTGATAGTTCTCACAAAATTCTAGTGATGAAGAAGAGAAAAAACAATGCAGGGTAGGTGGAGGAACCTCAAATTGAAAGTGGAAAACTACAACTTGAAATTGAATCTAAGCACATGCAAACAATTGGGTCGTCCATGGTGGAAATATCAGACACCGACTATTTTGACATAGATGAATCCTTCGTAATCCAGAGCACTATTTTTGACAACCAATCTAAAATTATGGTCATTGAAAAGAGAGATGTATCAAACATGAAAGGCAAATCTTGTGCAGAGATTAACTTTAGCGAAATGTCGTCGTTCCAAATCTACCAATTTCACCAGGGAACTGGTGACATTCTTTGTGATTCCATTGGACAAATTGAGACAGAAAATGACAATATGAAACAACGCCTCAACAAATTTGAGTAGGCTTTCCTTGCAACTCCATAATTTGTCAGTCCTTTGGAAAAAATCATGCCTACTACCACTGCAGTGAAGATGAAAGTATCCTCTATCCTCCTTGCATGCTCTAGAGCCCTTGTAGAGAATAACATAAACACAAGAATGCAGGTAGTTAATGAAGCCTGGGAAACATCACAAAATTTAGTTTCCTTTGGAGAGAAGGCCAATGATTTGCTAGAACAATTGGAGATGAATTTAAAAAATGAACAACTTTTCTGTGATCAGGTACTAGATCCTTTTTCCAAAGATGCCGACAACACATCAAAACTGAAAAGAAGACAGGAGAAACTCCCCTCGCCAAAGCACACCAAAAAAGTAAAAACATGCTAGAAAAATAAAGTTGACAACTTGCAACTCATTGTCAAGTCATGTAAACAAGTCATATCAGAAAAGGAAGATTTATTCACAAGCCCGCTCCAGCGGGACTTAGCCAGAACTACCAACGAGGTTCAAGATCCTAACTTAATTCTCAAATCCTTGTCATTCATCAAAGAATCCTTCAAGGAACAAGTTGATATTTTAAAGGGGTTATCTTTTAGAAAGTTTTACAGCATACTTGAACATCGTCTAGATGAGCACGAGCATTAGGTACTGGACTATGCCTCACATAATGAAGAAATTGAACAGACTCTGCATAATATTTCAATGTATCTAAAGAAATTAGAAAATGACCTTTACAACATAGAAATCCGGGATGAAACCATCACAACCCCCATGGAAATCTACATTGAATAATGGTTCCAAGAGAGAATGGACAACCTCGTCTAGGAAGGGCAACAACCGGTCAACATGACTACAATGCCCATCGATGACAGCAACAAAAATGCATCGGCTTCATAGTAAGTTTATACTTCCATCTTGTTTTGTTTTTCAATCCAAGTTAAGTCTATGATGTCATCTTCTCTTCTTTATCAATCCACTTATGTTTTATTTCAATAGAAAATTGTAACCAAACACTCTTAACTTCCAATTTCTTCTTTTTAGGTCTTCCTCTCTATCGTCGCACACTTCTTTCAACGTTCCTAATTCTTTTACTTATTTATTTTTATGGTCCGCAGGAGCCCCAATCCTAGTCTATATGACAAATGCATTTAAATTTCCAGAAGCATGTAACAAACATTATTAATTTTTGATAAATTCCAAAGAAAATTGATTCGACAATGCCCTTATTGTATACTAAATTTTGGGTTTCCAGGAACCTTTCTTGTTTGTTCCAAATAAAACTAATTCGGATATGCTACATTTCTTGTCTCCTACTGTATGCTAATGTTTTCGTCTTCAACGATGTTGATGTAATTTCCAGAGATATGTAAAAAAAAATATTTATTTTATTATAAGTTTGTATAGTTCGCAACGCCACTTCTTAATTTGTATATCGCGTAACTCTCGATGTTTTTTGTAGGCCATAGAACAACAAAGACCCATTTTTGAAGCCACCAGCCTAAGAACCCATGATCCAAAAGCTGGCGAAGTATGGAATGACCGGTCCCTACATGCTCTATAAAATGTGTACAAAGAAAACTAATTCGACAATGCTATATCTTTTTTTTCCAAGAAAAGACTTAGTTTTAAGCAACCTAATTTAGGAAAACGTTATTACTATTCTATTGTATAACATACATTATTTTTTTGTAAATTTCTATAGTCTGCAACTCCTCCTATCATTTTGTATATCGAGGAACTGTCAATGCTATTTGTAGGCCACAAAACATCAGAGACTCAATTTTCAAACCATCAATTTCCAGAAACACGTAACATACACTATTAATTTTTGATAAATTACAAAGAAAATTGATTCGACAATGCCCTTATTGTATACTAAATTTTGGGTTTCTAGGAACCTTTCTTGTTTGTTCCAAATAAAACTCATTCAGATATGCTACATTTCTTGTCTCCTATTGTATGCTAATTTTTTGGTCTTCAACGACATTGATGTTTTAAATGTTAATGTAATTTCCAAAGATATTTAACAGACACACAATGTCTCTTGTCAATTTCTATATCGCGGAACTCTCGATGTTGTTTGTAGGGCACGAAACAACAGAGACCCATTTTTGAAACCACTAGCCCGAGAACCCACAATCCAAAAAATGGTGAAGTATGGAATGATCGCTCCCTGCATGCTCTATAAAACATGTGCAAAGAAAACTAATTAAGAAATGCTATATCTTTTTGTCCAAGAAAAGCCTTAGTTTTAAAGCAAACTAAAGTCTGTTTGTCATTTTGTATATTGCGGAACTGTCGGTGTTATTTGTAGGTCACAAAACATCAGAGGCCCAATTTTGAACCCGATAGCCCGAGAACCCGTGATCTAAAAACTGGCTAAGTATGCAATGACGGCTCCCTGCATCCTCTATAAAATCTCTTCCCCATACTTTATAAAAGTGGAAATTTTAGATGTATAAAACTAAATATCTACTTTATTCAAGTACATATTTCGTATGTATAATTTTTTTATTTGTGATGAATTTCTATAGTCCGCAGCTCCACTCTTCGATTTTTGTATCACAGAGAACATCAGAGGCCCAATTTCTATATCTCAAAACTATCGGCGCTTTTTGTATATATCTAGCCCGATAACCCACAATCCATTACAAAAGTACATATTTCCTATGTATAAAAGTATTTCAATGTATTTCAACTTTCTAGCCACATGTCTGTACTAGGTATCATTTACTCCCATCCCAACTTGATAGGGACTCCGCTGCCATGTAACCTTGTTATGAATATTTTTTAATCAAGGTGTTTTTCAATTATTTCATTTATGACTAAATCAAGTCCCATCCTCTTCTAACTTGCCACGTGGGGTTTTTCTTTTTGAATTTGAATCTCAAACTTGTTTCTTTCTTCTAAACTTCATTTATGACCAAATCAAGTCCCAACCTCTTCTAACTTGCCATGTGTAGTTTTTGTTTTTGAATTTGAATCTCAAACTTGTTTCTCTCTTCTAAACTTGAATCATCTTATTCATATTTATTGAACATTTTATTCAAGAGTTTTTTCATTATTTCATTGTTTATCTTTCTTTGAGGATTGTCATTAAAATTAATATAATGAATTTTAACTTTTGATTTAATAAGTATTATATATCCTTTATTTTTTGTTTTGTTGTTATTAATTAGTTTTTATTTTTTTTTAATTTTTTAATTTTTTAATGTACTTTATTATGTTATACACATGTTTAAATCATAAATACATCTTCTTGTTAGTCCCTTCCTTACGAGGGACTATAGATTTAGGTGAGGTAGTCAAACTAGGTTGACTACATATTAGTTTACCCAAATACTCAACCATGTCGAAAGTTTCCATATAATTTGAAATTGCCTTTATTTTTTTTTTAAACAAATTTATTTTATCTATTTACAAAATTTTGGAAATCTAATTTATAGTTGGTTTATAATTGGGTGATATGACTTTATTTCCATGGTGTATGTAATTTTATTTTTTCATTTGTTAGAATTAAAAATTAAAATTTCAATAAAAATTTTAATTGGACATTTTGATTGGCTCTGACACTGAGGTTCTGACAATACTTCAATCCAAGATCTGCAGTAGCTAGAACCTTCATTATTCCTCTGCAGTAGCCAGAATCTTCAATATTCCTCTGTCAAAGGCTTACCACCTCCTCATAGACTGGCCACCTCCACTAGCCACCTTCTCATCTTTCTATGTAATCGTGTCCATCTGAAACATATCATAGTCTCCATCTGAAAAGTTTGTCTCTCCATCATAGGTAGATATGAGGATAGAGTATGTCGTGAAACCAATGAGTATCTTAGGCCTGAAATATAGAACTAGCAGAACCAAACATTAAATTTATTCCTGTACTTATTAACTCTGAGAATAAAGTAAGTTGCAGTCCTAATTTTAAGAAGATTCAAGGATTCATGCACTTTACCTTTCGTTGCAGTTGATGATGTGTTGTAGTTGATGATGCATGGATCGAACTTCATACATGAATGCGTAAGCATCTCCATTGCAAAAATTTTTGTTGTTTTCATTTTGTTAACTTGATAGATACCTATTTTCTGAATGATATATTGTCAAAGATATTGCATGTACTTTGATCTCCATGCTAGGCATCCAAAAACACACAAGAAATAACAAAATTAAAATAGGCATATTCAGTGATTTTCACCATTACAAACATAACCAACCATCAATAAAACCCAAAACCAAAAGCTAAGCATGATAAACCTGCTATGGAGGTAAAAGGCACTTGTTACTAGCAATGGGTTGAGTGGTTCCATGGAGTCCTTGCTCAAACTCGAAGCTCAACCTTGCCTTCGAACCAGAGAATTGGCTCCCTCTTACCCATCAGGTTTGCATTGCATGAGAGGGGATGCTTGGCCCCCTTTATTTTTCCTTGGTTTGCATGCCAGGGATTTTTACAAGCGTGTTTCTTATCCCTTTTAACATTGTAACCTTGGGGAACTTCGCTAGCCGAATGATTTTCTCTTTCCTATGTTGACAATAGAAGAGACACTCATGCTCTCAGTGGATTTTAGGTTGTCAAAGAATTAGACAAGAACACATAATCAAGACTAGGTGTAGGTTTCTTCTAGTTTCTATTTGACCAGATTAGGTTCTATGGACCACGAGCTCTAAGTGTACTAATATTTTCCAAGAAAAATGTTTGAATAGTATGCTCCACCGTCTCAGAATCGAGCATTATCATGGCCAAGCATAAATAAGGTGGCTTTGTTTCCTTCTATATGGCGCACAAATACCCTAACATAGTCCATTTCCTAGTTATCATCAGCTCTGAAATTTGCATGAGGCCATTGATGAATGATTTGCCCAGAATGTTAGAGGATTAAAGAGACCTAGAAATTTTATCTTTTTCATGTATTCGTATAATATTGTTCATTATCTATGAATGCAAAATTCCAGTGACTCATAATGTTTTAAGGTTTTTGTATGTCGTTGTGCTAATTTTTTTAGCATAGTGATACCTTCAAGCAATATTGTTCATGTTTATATATTGACATTCCTGTAATTATTTCATGGTTTTAGCACAGTGATACCTTGAGGCAATATTTTTCATGTTTATATACTAACATTCCTGTAACTGTTTCATGGGAATGTTATCCTAAATGGTTTGAATTTGAATGTTGAGAAGGTTGTGGGAAGAAACAGATAGCAAACCCAAACTTTCATGAATTTTTTATTTCTACATACCTATACAACACTATCCATACTAGACATAAACTGATTATGACTAGTAGAAAAAAAAAATGCAATCAACGTTGCAAGAATTACAAACATAACCGACCATCAATGAAACATGTTATACCCTAGCCTAGGGATAACTAAGGAGATTATTTCTTGAGGCCCACAAGTCCTAGACATGGAGTACTGAGAGCCATATTGACTTGATCTTGGCCCTAGAAGGCCCATCCTTCTTCTTCAGTGCCTCCATCCTGTCAGCAACAACAAAATCCATCCCATCAGCCTGGTCCTGAAGCAACAGTGGGTCTTTCTCCATGAGGTAATGGGTCCAGGTATCATGGTATGTGTCACTCCGATTCTCAAAACATTTGAATATGTGCATTTAATTATCTTTTTTTTAAGGACGTGTGCTTGGATTTTATGACTTTTGACATGTCCATACCTGGGGGGGATCACATGATTCCCTAGAAAGTTGGTTCCCTTAGGAGTGAGTTGCCATTGGGTGGGTTCATGAAAGGCCATCATCCATTCCCACCATACTTATCACTTTTCATCATCTTCTTGCTCATCTATCCCCTGCATTGATTCATGCATTGGGTTTTCCAATCTAGTTAAGGGTTATACCTTGCATTGTGGGAAGAAAGGGATAAAGACCCAGAGGGTAAAAGTAGCTGGAAAAATATAAAATCCAAAATAAGAAAACCTCCATATGCTTCTCCCAGGGATCCCTGAGTGTTGTGAGTGAGTCGCCAATTCTGTTCTGACTGGGAAATCCCTCTATGGACTAGCACTTAGGGTTTTATCATGCATGCAAAAAAGACCTAAAGATTCCTACTTTTTACCATCATCCCAGACCTAATCCCCATTATTCTTAAGAAAATATGTAGTTAAGAATATCAAGTGAACATACCTTATTTCCAATGTTTGGTATTGATCCCTCTTCACGCTTGGTCGCTCTTTGATTGCAACTCTCCTCCCAAGGCTGACCTACATTCACAAAAGACAAACAAAGAACTCCACATGTATTTGATCTACAGATTAATGGGTTAGAGATTTAATCAACATGTACGCAATAAACAATGAAAACCTCATATGGTGGGACAACAAAAGTAATTCTTTATGATTAACTTCACTAAAGAAACTTACAATGATGAAGTCGGCCACTGCTCCATGAACCTGGTCCTAGGCTCCTCTTCAACTTTCCTCCAAATGCTTTTCTTTATACTTCTCTTTGCACAAGGATGGATAAAGGTTGGGACAAGGGGAATGCTCAATTGGGTATAGTCTCTTTACTAAAATTTTATTTTTTCAAATGGGACCCTTACCCCTTCTTTTATAGGCTAGAAGGAGATAGGTATTTGGTCGAATGACCGGCCATGCATGGCCAAAAGGTTTAGTTAACTTGCCCAAAGTTGTGAGTTCCATCAAAAAATTTCCTTTTTCCGTGCTTTTGTAGGTAGATGCGGGTTGTATTGGAGAAACTAGTGTGTACATGGGTGCAATAATGGAGCAGGGTGCGTGGGATTTTATAAAGAGGGTTTTTAAGAAGAGTTATTCAATAGTGTTTGGGCAAAGAAGGAGTCTGATATGGCCTGATGCCAGGTAAGTATGTTTGGTGTAATTTAGGGTTATAACAGATGCCCCCCTAATGTGCGAGGTCAGAAGAGAATCTGATGGCCGAAATGCATTATCAATCTTCACCAATGTTCCAAACAGGTGAGCCCAAGGACCATAAATCGGGACGTGCCATCTACAAAATAGCAATTGTCTCATCGAGGTGGGCATACCCATGCTCGGGATGAACTAAAATCATGGATACCAATCAAATACACTGTATGTCCATGTCATACAGTGTAGCCATGAGCAATACACAACGGATCTACATCTCAAAATAAAAAATATATACATGTATAGTATCCATCTTCAGGAAGTTGATAAGGCTTGATGGCTAGAGATGAGGTCTTCAAAGCTAGAGCAACAACTTCAAAATATTCAAAAATCAGGTAGGAGTGTAATATGAGTGTACGACTTCACTACCTAGAGGTCTTTGACGGCTCGTCGGTAATGGACTAGAGAATCTTGATGATCAGACCTGAAGCTTCATTGATTTTGAAAAAAGACTTGATTGGACTTTCGGGATGGTCGGGCATGAGGGCAAGAGACAAAATATAGAGGGGCTGACTCAAGCTTGGTAAAAACTTCCCTTGGACAATAGCATGATAAATGATGAGACTTAGGCAGCATGGCATTGACTTAAGTTCACGATGCAGGAGGCAACACAAACTCTCCATATGTTTGGAAGAAAAAGCAAATGGAGGAAGACACAACTCTATGTAGCGAGAACAGTTTCCTAAGGTCATATTAAATCCCAAAGCTTGAAGAACAAACGAAAGGATGTGCTTTATCCAAGGGAGACTCATTATGTTGCCAATAAAAAGAAAATACTTTTCCCTTCATCTTTTTGGGGTATATTTGATTTTTTTGTCGTTTTCAATAATTTTGGAAAGCTTGAAAAAGAATAAAAGAATGCTACGTTACAAAGGAGGAATGAGTGTCACAAACATACGATTTCAAGGTGCAAGGACAAGACTGATTTTCAAAGCAAGGACACTCGAGAAAAATCCCTCCTGGGGCCAAAGTTGTCAAGACGCAGAGGAAAAGTGCTACAGGGCTTGCATATAAAGAATGCTTTAGATGGTTCAGTTGAGAGCAACATGGAGCTGACATTAGACCAAAGATGCAAGAATGAAAACGAGGTTAAAAAAACACACAATGGTAATGTCCTTTGATGTAAGTTTAATGAGCCCAGAGAAGGTAAGCTCGACGATTTTTCATATTTAGAGAGTCTGAAAAAACGTAAAAGGAGACTCCAATGGGGTACCTTTTTCAAAGGTAGTCTAGTCTGTTAAAAAAAGGGGTAAACTAGCACCGACAAGATGTCTATTCAAAACCATTTTAATGAGTGTGATAAAGACAAGATCACTCGACCATTTTTTCATTTTTAAGGAGTCTGAAAAAAACTTAACTATGGACTCCGTCAGGAATGTTCTTCTAGACCATTTTAACGAGTGTGAAAGAATAAGGTCACTCAATGATCTTTTCAATTTTAGGGAGTCTGAAAAGAGATTAACTATGGACTCCGTGGGGGTTCCTTTTTCATAAATTTAGTCCCTTGGACCCGAAAAAGGGTTTAAATTATACCTGAGAATACTCTTCTAGAGATCCGAGGCCTCTAGAGTATACCTTTGTTCGTACAGTTGACTGTCCAGACCGAAAAAGGAGTAAACTACCGCAAGACAGACATGACTTCAAATTCCAGTTTAGCAAGCGTGAAAGGCCACAAGATCACTCGACAATCTTTTCATGTTTAGCAATCTTTTCATGTTTAGAGGGTCTGAAAAGGGCTTAAAAGAAGACCCGTTATATTTTGGGGAGTCCCGAGAGTGAGGTCAAGAGTGATAAGTTATCATGCAAATGAGGCTTAAACTCGTAATCAGGAAAAGATAAAAAGGACTCCCAAGCCTATAGTCGTTAGTGACAGCATGGAAACCATCATGAAACTAGGCTCTACCTAGGGCATCCATGTTATGGTAGGCTCTACCACCAAATTACGACACTTCTAAAGCAGTAAAGACGGTTCCATGTCACAACTCAATGGGATCAATCCTATGACAAAGAGGAAAAGAAAATGAGAGGCATAAAGTGGAGGTGGAATCCTGACTTAAATGCAACGAGTCGGAGAAAATGAATTTTTACCAAAGGACCGTCAAAACACCTCAACTTTCAAAAAAAAAAAAAATCAAATTCCAAATA
>CBVK0100657247.1:0-11997 GCA_900067695.1 Picea abies
CGTTCTAAGAGACGTACCCTGAGGAATTGTCGATGTAAAGTAGGATCATGAACATGGTACACTCTATTTAACTGAGACACAACTAGCTGAGCGTCTAAATAGACCTAAAGATGAGAGATGCCAAATGACAAGGCGTCATGAAGAAACTCAATAACTACGTTGTATTCGACGACATTGTTTGTGGTGTCGCCTAAAGATATACCTCCTGAAGATAATAACTAGCCCTGAGGTGTAAAAATTACCCAAGCTGTGGAGGAAAGCCTCCGAGTGTGTCGGATAACACCATCTGCATACCCAATGAACACCTCTGATTCACTTGAAATATACCACAGTGAAAAAAGATAACATAAAAAATGACACGTTCATAAAACCAAAAGAAACCAGAAAGTAATAGTACCAAAACTATACATATGTTACAAAAAGTTACCCAAGGTGACCTACCTATGAGTAACACTTCTTGAAGTAGAGCCCATTTCTAAGCTCCGCCAAAGAATTTCCCTCAAAGTCTACCAGAAAATAAGCACACTTTTTTAGAATCTCTGTTATGATGAAAGATCTAAACCATGTGGGTTTGAATTTTCCTGCCCCCAAGGAGTCCTTATCCTGGTCATAGACCAGGATAAGGTCACCTTCAGAGAAAATCCAAGCATGAACGGACCGATCATACTAACACTTGACATTTTGTTTGTGAGCATCATTGGCCAGGGCCACATCACGACACTGCTCATTAAGCTGCTCAAGTTATAATAACCGCTCTTCAAGTGGAGAAGTGTTCGACAACGATTGTACTACCAACTTTAAGGACAGGATCTGACATTCTATAGGAAATACTTCTTCCAGCCTGGAAATGAGTTGAAAAGGTGAGAAATCGGTTACAGTCTTAACAAATGTTTGGTAATTCCATAATGTCGAGTATAACATCAAATTCCAATTTGACTTGGCTGAATTGATCGTTCGTTGTAGGATGGTCTTAAGAGATTTATTTACAGCTTCCATCTGACCATTCACTTGGGGGTAGTAGGTTGATGAATGTTCTTTCCACAACCCAATCTTTGATGTTAATTCAGTCATCATTTGGTTCTGAAAGTGACTACCATGGTTAGTGAAAATCTCTCTCAGGATGTCGAACATTGCGATTATCTGGTTGAACAAAAAGAGAGTTGCAGTCTCTCCATCATCTTTAAACGTTGGCATAGCTTTGACCCAATTCATGAAGTAGTCTATAGCTACAATGATATAATGGTGCCCCCTTGCTGAAGGAGGGTTGCATGTAGTGTAATCAATTCCCCACTTGGTGAAGGGACTAATTGTGATGACAGGAAACATGGGAGCGAGATGTGCCCTCATCTTCCAAGAGAATATTTGACACACGTGGCACTTCTTGACCAATTCGATACAATCTTTGATTAGTTTCGACTAGAAGTAACCGGCTCGTAAAATATTTTGGGTTGTTGCCAACCCAGACAAATGACCGCCACATGCTCCAGTATGGAAATTGTTAAGCATGATTTATGCTTCTCCATGAGTGGGGCATTGGCGAAGAATGTAGTCTACACCTCGATGATAGAGAGTTTCCTCAAGGATGAGATAATTCTTGGCCTGATGACATATACGATGACGTTGATCATGTGAAGTAGAGGCGGGGCACTTCAAATTCTGGAGATAGAAAAGAATATCTCCATACTAGGGCTCTAAAGATGCTATCAGGAACATATCTCCTCGAATAGGAGATTCTTCAGGCATAACATCACCCGACTCGACCAGAAGTTCTGAGATAAGTTCTACAAAGACCAGTGACTTTTTGGATTTCGACAAAATGAAATCTAAGTAAAATTCTTGGAGGACGACTATCCATCTACTGATCTTTCCGCCAATTACCTGTCATGTCAACATGTATTGAAATGGATTCACAATGGTAATGACAGTGGTATTGAGAAACAGAACATAATGACGGAACCGTTGGACAACATGGATTGCTGCCAATGCAAGTTTTTTGATATGAGAATAATTGAGTTCCGGTCCGATGAGGCCTCGACTCAGGTAATAGATCACATATTCTGAGATAAAATCATCTTCCTGAACTAAGACCATGCCGATGGTTGACTCTGTTGTAGCCAATTATAATAAGAAATCTTTGTTATAATTGGGTGGCTGAAGTAGAGGGGTAGTTGTGAGGGAATATTTTAATGCTTCAAAGAAGTGTTGAGTGGCATAGTCCTAATGAAACAGAACATTTTTCTTCAGTAAATGCATAAATCCCTTTGTGATCTCGGCATAGTTGGCGATGAAACGCCTAAAAAAGTTTGCCTTTCCTTGTAGACTCTGAAGTTGAAGAATTGTGCGTGGGGGAGGCAACTGAAATATCACCTCGAACTTGAGAGGATCAACCATGATCCTTGTTGTTGACACTATGAAACCTAACAAATGCCCCGATGTTACACAAATGTTGCACTTGTTTGGATTCAAGCAAATCCAGAAGTAGCGACATAGCTCAAAGATAAGTCAGAGGTGTGTGGGATGATCCGTTCTCTTGCAATATCGTGATGCTAAATAATCTAAATAGTCTTTGACTATATGCTTGAGATCATGGAAAGCAAAAGACATGGCCCACTGGAAGGTAGCTCCGGCATTTTTGAGACCAAAAGGAATCTTACGATAGGAAAATGTACCCCATGGATAGATGAAAGTTGTTTTGTGTTTGTCCTTGGGTTTGATCTGTATCTAATTATATCCCAAAAAACCATCCATGAATGAAAAATCCTCGCAACCGGCACATTCATCAACTATCTGGTCAATGAATGGTGTGGGAAAATTATCTTTTGGACAGGCTTTGTTCAAATCATGGAAGTCTGTACATACCCGAATCGTTCCTTGTTTCTTGTTGATGGACATAGAATTTGACACCCATTGGGTCAAATGGACGAGATAGATAAAACTGACTTTGAGCAGTTTCTCTACATCAACCTTAATAGTTGTTGCTTTCCTGGGATTAACTGGATGAAGCTTCTACCGAATTAGCTTGGCATCCGAATAATTTGTCATTTCATGCTCGATTATTTTTAGATCAATGCCTGGCATTTCCTTGTAAGACCAGGAAAAAACGTCGCGGAATTCTTTAAACAAGCTTGTGTAGATTTGAATCTTTTCAAGGGAACAATCAGCTCCAATGAAAACATTCTCCATGACGCCAGGGGTTCTAGAGATATTAATCGGTATAGTTTCAGCAATAGTTTCCATATTACCCTCATCATAAACCTCATGTGTAGCCAAGGGATTTATAGGACAAGACCTATCTCCAGTCATAGTCAAGGTGAATTCTCCTGCTTTGATTCTGCTTAACTCTGGGAGGAAGTATGATTTTTGATGGAGATCATCCTAGGGTTTGTCTGTACTGGTCATTACATCAATGATTTATTCATATGAGGGCAAGAGTAAGTCTAACGAATCGGTACCAGCGAGGGAACCTTGAGCCCAAATAGGCTTTGGGATCAGATATAACTCTTGTGCCAGAGTCAGATCGGTGTCGGCTGAAGCTTGCTAGACTAAAGAGTATGCTACTTCTTTCGCGGACAAGGGCATGGACATACCATGGTGCCCTATGCCTTCCATTGTGGCCGATGGGGAAGGAAGAATCCATGGATCATTGAAGTAATTCGTGCGAAACGATGAAACTTGGAAAATATCAACCTTATGGTGGTCTGATAAGAAGTTGAAATCACCTTGAGGAGGAGGGTAATTGAAAGTACCCATCAAATATGGGCACAAACCAACCCCTACATTAATGACGCTCGATTGGGGATTGTCAATCATCGAGACCGAATATGCCCCCAATGAAGGGTCAGGTCTGGAGAAGGACAATTGATCAATGGTCACGATCCAGCCCTTGTGTGGAAACAACAAGACCTGGAAAACTGTATCAACCATTGCTTGCATGGAATAGGTCCAACTCCTACCTAAAAAAAGATTGTAGTCAAGGGATGCATTGACTACTTCTACCTCGATGCACATGCTCTTCCCTCGTAACTGCATGGGGAAAGAGGAGATGATTCCATGTGGTTGGAATGAACGACCGTCGAAAGAAGTAAGAAGAGTAGGTGAAAGAGACAAAATGGGTTGGCCAATGGCCTTCCAACATGCCAACGACATGATGCATGTCGAGGCGCCCTCATCAACCACCGTGCGAAAATGTTATGGGTAAAATTTTTCATGGGGTAAGCCACTACTATATGAAATGCTACGTGGTAAGGGAGACAAGGTTTTAAGTCGGATGTATCTATCATGATTGTACCTATATTACAAGTCTCATCAGATCCTAAAGTGACTAACAAATCTTTTCTCTGGGAAGGGCAGCTCTGGAGGACCTCCAAAGCGGACATCACATAAGGGGTTTGAGATAAATCCTCCACCACATAATAGTTTTGGGCGGCTTGCATTTGGGTTGTGAGAAGCTTTATTGAATGCACCTTTTGGGATGCGTGTCATTGTTTCGCCCAAAGTATTCTCGATCTGTAGAGGAAGAGATGGGATTTCATCTTCTTTGCCTTTCTCAGAGGTGCTTGGCTTACTGTAGTCATGTGCTCTAGTCGATATAAAAGAATCACCTTTCATCATATACATGTTTGTGGATGCAGGATTGTTCGAAGATGGAGAGGGTCCTTGGTTGCCCTCTTCTGCTCTTGTATAGGCTTGGGTTAGGTTTTTCCCATGTTGGAATGGATTCGTTAACACAGCAAGCAGCTGCTGTGACACAAAATTTTGGGCCTCTGCAAGCCGAGGACACTAGTGGGTCGAGTGGTATTCCACACACGGGTTACATGGATACTTCGCCTTCCATTTCTCAGTGTTTCCCCCACCAACATTATTAGTGGGTTTCTTATCCCCCTTACCCTTCTTACGTTGTTTTTTCTTTCCATCAGGCTGCTGGGTGGCCTTCGGATTTGTCGATTTCACATTGTGTACATCCGACATTTGGGTAGGGGGAGCATCTGAAACAATAGTTTGGTTGGTCGTTGTGTGTTGTATAGAGAATTGCTGCATTTTTTTTGTCAGTTGTTCAACGGGCTTGGTTTGAGCTAAACCTACAATACCATCGGCATGTGGTCTAGTTCTCTGTTTGGTCTTATCAAGTATGGATCATGGTGAATCTAGAACAATCTTGTACAATAAACTAGACTGAGAATAAATGAGCTCAAGATGTTGAGCTCTCATGATGGCATCTTCTTCAAAAAACACTCCCAACATTGCGACATCCTTGGATAGCTGGGGGACCAAATACTTAAGGAACCACTCAAGCAAGAATGTCGGTGGGACTGGTACCTTAATCAAACTCTTCCGGTGTCTCCATTCTCGGATGTGATCAGAGATATGGTCCACTTTAGTCTATTCGAAATTGGCTAGCAATTCTATGTCGATGTCGTATCTCACAGGTAATTGGAAATGATTTAGGAATTCCATTGCAAATTCTCCAAAGGAAGAATATCTTGAGCGGTCGAGCTCGGTGTACCATTTCACAGCACTCCCAATGAGAGTGCATTGAAACAATCACAATTGTACAGAGTCATCTTTCAACGAATTAGATGAGCACTAAAGATGGAAGGTGGTCACATGATCCCCTGGATCTTTGTTAGGCTTGGCTTCGAATTTTGGTATGTACGAAGGCAATTTTGTTAGCATAGGGTGCCAACGTGGATCATGATAGATGGGGTCATTCAACAACCTTGTCAAGTCTGGAAAATGTAAGGTTGCCAAGAAAGGTAGTTTTGGTTGTTGTTGATGATAACCATGGAAAAAGGGGCCTGGAGTTTGACTAGCACTAGGTTAGTAGGAAAAGTTGGGTTGTTGGCTGGGGTTCTGGTAAAAACCATGGCCATGACCAGTGTATGGATTTTGTGTTTGAGGAGACATCATCAGCTAATTCCTGAAATAGGATGTAGATGGTTGGGCATGCATTACATTCAGAGGACTTTGGGAAGGGTTTCCCCATGTTGATCCCATGGGAATAGGTATTGCACCTTTCCTAGGGTTCCATTGGTTGTGAAAAGAATTTCCCCAGATCGACATTACTAATGAGGGAACTGATCCTTGCAAAGAATTCCAAGGTATTGATGTGGAAGAAGTTCCTGGGTTTTCTCCCTGTGCAGGAATAGTACCCTACATAGGATTAGGTTGGCCATAACCATGGTTTCCCCCGATCAGGAAAGTGGTTGATGAGAAAGCGTTGTTACCAAACGCATCGAACAAAGAAAATGGTGTCGACCCTACCAGGATACTATGAGAAGGTGGTCCTTGACTCCCTACTCCAAGTGAACTATGGTGTGTGTTTGGCCCAACGGATTGTTGGTGGGTACTACCGAGTGAAGGGGACGAAGGAGGTATATGACCTCCTCCATAAGGAAAAGCATTAAAGGGAGATGAATTCCCCCCCATAGGTCCTTGCAGAGGAGCGTTAGAGCTCCTTGCCCCTAGACCTAAAGTCTGCAAAGTGGAGTAGGATAGTACAGGGCTTGTACCTGAGCTAGGCATCCCGTATGAGAATGGAGGGCTTGTCACACTTTCACTCCCATATGAGAATGAAGGGTGTGTCACACTCTGTGTGAAAGGAGCAGTGGTTGTTGGTGGGTTAGGAGGTGGAACACCCCTTGTGGTGACAACCATAGTGGGAATAGAGGAATTCCCATAAGAAGTGGTAGCATTTGCTTCCATTCTTGCCCACTTTAAAGGTGTCGAAAGTCCTTTAACAAAGGTTGTTTAGGAGTGGTTCCCTATGACCTGATCACTTCAAAAGGCCCTTGTTGGTCTAGACTTCGTCTTAGCAGTGGCAGGGGTGGCTCCAGTGTAATTGGTGGTAGGCCAAGAAGCCTTCGTGATTGGCAGAGATTGTGATCCTCCACTGTGTGAGAAGATCAAAGACACACTAGGGATTTCTATTCGTTCAAAAACAATACATAGTATAAAAAAGTCCCCACAAGTTAAAACAAGCAAACACTAAACTAGTTGGAAGAACAATTACAACAACCAACACTAGAGAAACTTACCGGTGCAAGTGCAACTTGAACACAGAAGCACCCTCTGGGTATACTTTGCAAAGCATGGCCCAATGTCTATCCTAGGTACCACGGTATACCCCCACAGTCACCCGTGTATGTCTCTAAAAAATATAGGAAACTAAGTTGCCAGCGCACGAACAGTCACCAGGCGGGTATAGTCGACAGTCAGGTAGACCACGATGAGAAGGGTATCGAGCCCGAAATATGTTAAGGGTATAGAAAGAAAGCGGTCTTGAATACAACTGAGGACCTCGAACAGATTTGAGACCCATGAAGCTTCGTGGAAAATGCAATTGACGGAATCCCAAGACAAGCCCTCTATATGTGTTCTCCACTACGATTGGTCCATCTTTAGAGGGCTTATGTCCACTACCTTTCTGCATGTGACCTTGTGTTTAGCCCCTATGTTAGAGGGAAGTCCCAGATAACTTTCACGATACTGGACTTTTAAGACTCCCTAGCTCAGACTCCAATGTTTGATTTAATGGCCTTGAAGAGTTTCCTCTCCAACCTAATTCAAGGCCCTAACCCTAAACTAGTTGGTTGACCCTACAAACATGAAAATTCTAATTGATTTTATATATAGCGTTAATTTTTATGGCTTGTTTTAAGTCAAAAGGTTATGGCAGTGAAACTAGTGATGTTTGAAAGATAAAAGAAAAATAAACAGAAAGCTAGAAACAAAATAACTTCTTCTTGACACAATTCTTAATCAACTTTTCAAAATAAAATTTTCTAAGATCTTTGAACAACAAACTCAAAATAGGATTTCACTCGACTACGAGCTACTTATCGTCTAAGTAAACCGTCAAGAACTTATGAAAGCAAAGACTTTTCCTGGTTACTAATGCAAACCAACAACTATTTAACCAAACAAAGAAATAAAAGAATTTTTTATTTATTTTTATTGGAATGCTCACCAAGAAAAAAAGGAAAAAGATCAACAAGTAAAGACCATGAAAAATTATGGCGTAAGTGTAGATCGCGAAGAGTCACTTTAAAAATAACACATAAGAAGATTAAAATGGACACTCACACTTGTCTAAAAACCCTATAAAAGGAAAATTTTGAGGAAAACTTCTAAATAAAAAAGGAAGCTATTGATGTGATCAAACCTAAGTTACTGACCACTCTGACAGAGACCCAAAAACCTGAGAGGGATAACTCTTGACAAAGGAAAGGATGATTGTCTCTCCTTAAACAAAAAAATTATCCTCAGGCACACTACTGATAGTTCAACAACAAGTGTGTGCACATGAGCTGTGTAATGTTAGGGCACGTGTACACGCATGCAAACCTTATGCAGGAAACATGTACTTCTGAAATTCTAAAAAAGTGAAAAAAGAAGAAATCAGGTACTAGCAGAGATGACTACTATTGAGGACCATAAACTATTGAAGACTCAGAAACTCACTTTGATAGAAAAAAGAAAACAATTCAAAGAAACTTTCATAGAACATCCCAATCTGAGGTGAAACCAAAGTTATAAATTGCAAACAACAAAGACTAGAATGCATTCCAGAAAACCCCTGAGAAGGATTACTTCTGACAGGGGAGAGGATGACTGCCTCTCTAAAAGGATTTTTTTGAAATCATACATGCAACTGGCACTTCCTTAGCTAGTGTATACACATGGGATGGGTAAAGGTAGGGCATAGGTACACATGTGCAGACCGTATACAGGCCACATGTACCTCTGTGGGTCCCATAAAAAAATGCAGTCAAGCAAAGAAACAAAGATAACTGGTATGGAAGACCCGAATCTCTGTTAGCTCATACTTTTGCAAAACTTTAAAAACAATGAATGAAACCAGTTTTTAAAAATACCCAAGAAAAAATATTCTGAGAAACCCTAGAGATCCCCAGTATGGTTGCCAATTTTGTTGTGAGTGGGAAATCCCTCTACGGACTAGCACTTAGGGTTTTATGGTGCATGCAAAAAAGACCTAAAGATTCCTACTTTTTACCATTATCCTGGACATAATCCACATTATTCTTAAACAAATACGTAGTTAAGAAGATCAAGTGAACATACCTTATTTTTGGCATTTGGTATCGATCCCTCTTCACGCTTGGTCTCTCTTTGACTGCAACTCTCCTCCCAAGGCTTACCTTCATTCACAAAAGACAAACAAAGAACTCCACATGTATTTTATCTACGTATTAATGGGTTAGATATTTAATCAACATGTATGCAATAAACAATGAAAACCTCATATGGTGGGATGGGAAAAGTACTTCTTTATTATTAACTTCACTAAATAAACTTACAATGATGAAGCCAACCACTGCTCCACGAACCTAGTCCTAGGCTCCTCTTCATCTGTCCTCCAACTTCTTTTCTCTATACTTCTCTTTGCACAAGGATGGCTAAAGGTTGGGACAAGGGGAATGCTCAATTGGGTATAGTCTCTTTACTATGATTTTCTTTTTTCAAATGGGACCCTTACCCCTGCTTTTATAGACTAGAAGGAGCTAGGTATTTGGTTGAATGACTGGCCATGCATGGTTTAAATGGTTAGTTAACTTGCCCAAAGCTGAGTGTTCCGTCAACAACTTTCCTTTTTCCGTGCTTTTGTAAGTACACGCGGGCTGTGGAGTAGCTAGCATGTACACGCATGCAGTAATGGATCAGGGTGCATGGGACTTTATAAAGAGGGATTTTAAGAAGATTTTTTACGTAGTGTTTGGGAAAAGAAGGATTCTAAGATGGCATGATGCCAGGTAAGTATGTCTGGTGCAATTTAGGGTTATAACACTAAGAAAGAAATAAAAGTATTCTCAATAAGGAGAAGGAGGGACCCATAAAATAAATAAACTCAAGACCTAGTTGGAGGATAGGGGGTATCATCACGAGCCAACCTATTAGGTACATGGGCATGTAGTGGTATGACACTACCATTCAGCTGGTCACCACGCCAGGATAGCGGCTCTTGGTAGCATAGCCAAGAGAAAGGGGGTCTCATCACTAGCCAACCTTCTCATCTTCGTGAAATGCTAGTGGGTAACAATGTCACCACCGGTCACCACACTGGGGTAGTGTCCCCCAGCTATTCTCTTGAAAGAAAAAAAAATAAGAAAAAGAGAAAAAAAGGCATTGAATGGGATAGGAAACATTTGCATCCAGAACAAGGTGCAACTCACCCTCGACAGAGGCACCCACATGCAAGCCCTACATATCCCTGTCATCACTGCACCCCTTTCCCAAACACCCGTATGCCATCTCATGCACTTACATGACCTATATTTGTCATCACCCAGAGACACCCCACACTTAGGGAGAATTATCCCAATAGCATGTCCTTAGACCCTCTCCAAACCTAGCTTGTAGAATAGCATAACGTCTTTGAGCACTTGTATGGGAAAAGGGGGGTTTTATGCACATGTTTGGGTAGCTTGATTATTAGACATGATTAACATGGTTATGATCCATGTGACTTATGAGCCCATGGAGGGCATACTTTTTGTTGTTTTTGGGCCACACCCTACAGACAGGTACATATGGGGAGATGATTAGCTTAGACCTCCATAGGGCTAAATCCCACCAGATGGATGTTGAGACCCCAGCCAGGGGAAAACATATACCCGAGGCTTGCACCAGAGAGAGAGGAGGAGGTTCCACTAGATACAGTTTGGTAGGTCTGGACCCATAGGGGTCTTTCCCTCCCACCATGATGTTGTCCCTTGAAGTCCCTTGACGTCATCATTCAGATCCTTGACATCACCTAGTTGAGCTGTCCAACTTTAGGACAATTTGGGTTGGCATGTGTGGCAATTCCTAAGGGGTTTTTAGCCCCAAAGTTTCACTTAGAGGGATAGTGTTCCAGCAGAGAGGATAACATCACCCTATGAGGGGTATGACGTCACCCTAAAAAGATAAAATTAGGGTTTTATTGGATAATTTTGTGTAAAATTGGATTTTTCATGTAAACTGGCCATGCCGACCTTTTTGACCTAATTTTGTAATTAAAAATCATTTGGATTGTATAAATAAGGGATTGTTCCCTTGTATTTTTTCATCATTCTTTCACTCACACTTTTGAGGTATGAAATTTGGCTCCCTTAGGGTTTATTGGCTGAAATTAAGTGGTGCGCAACTCTTGGAGGAGGCTAATTTTTGTATTTTTTGGCATTTTCTTGGTGGAAAGTCTTCAACTAGGATATTGGCTATATTATTCTTAGTGAATGTAAGTGAATTAATGAAACTCTTCTTTCCTTTGAATGGTTATAGCAATTTACTTTTCATTTTACTAAGATTATGAAATTGCTATCTTAAAACCCTAGGAGATCAAGCACATGTTATTTCCCTTGTCTTAATAGATTTTCACCTACTAGATTTTTCTAGAAAACCTATCCTTTGAAGCATGTGCTAGATCCCTACCATTGTAGAAATATTTCATAACTTGCTTCATCAAGCCTTTACTTACTTCAATCTTAAGCTAAATAAGAAGGAAAACCGCTAGGGCCTAGGGTTACCTACTTCCTAGTTGTTGTTTTCCTTCTAGGGTTTGTTGATTAAGGCCTTCAATTACCAACACCTCAACCATCATCCCTCTTGTCCTTAGCTCACACATTATCATTTGATTCCTTCAATATTGTTGATGCTCAAAGTTACTCCATTATCCCTAAAGACATTGATCTAGACCCCATACTTGATTGATTGATGAAAACAACTATTAAATATTATACACCAAGTTATTTGCTAACATTTCCTAACCCTAGATTAGACTAATATACTAACCTTCTTGCTTCTGTTACAAAATTAATCTACAACCATATATTACAGTAGTAAAATCTCCTAAAAGCAATTGATAAATTTGATTTTTACATTGCCTCATTAGCTTCTGACAAATGCTAGCATCTATTGTTAGATTATCATTTTTGGTCATTTTGAAGATAATTTAAGGCATTAATTATGAAGCCATTATCATATATATATATATATATATAT
>CBVK0100657251.1:0-15092 GCA_900067695.1 Picea abies
CTCAGATCTAATTTTACAACCAAAAATGCCCATACAACTATTGCCAGAACGAATTCTTAGATCTAAATTTACAAAAACGAAAATGCCCATACAAATATTGCCAGAACGAATTCTCAGATCTAAATTTACAAAAACAAAAATGCCCACAATGATATACAAAACACCCACAGTAATAGAAAATGCCCATAGTAATATAAAAGTGCCCACAGAAATTTATAAACGCCCACAGTCATCTAAAAATGCCCACATCAATATAAAAATACCCACATAAATTTATAAACGCCCACAGTCATATAAAAACGCCCACTGTAATGTGTAATACACCCACAGTCATAGATACACACAGCCATAAAATCTCTTTTATCCCAACCAACATGCAACAACAGAGTAAGAAGAAATATTTTATAACTATAACACAATTTCAATCGCCGAAGAACAAGGCAAGAAAACCAATCGATCAAACGAGAACCCAAGTAGATTGAAGTTAAGTATTTTTCATCTCACAATGCCAATACAAAAATGTTGATAACAATAAGAGAGGGTCAAGGTCCTAATACCTTCTATCATTCAAAATGAAAAACATACCGTTGCCTTAACTCCCACCTCGAATGATGACCGCGAGCTCCGTACCACTCCTGCTCCATGCCGCTCCCCTCGCCGACCATCAAGACTACACTGGTACCTCCCAGCCAATCGCTAGGGGTACTCTACTTCCTCCTTAGCCCCCTGAGCTACAAAGGGGCCACACACAATCCAAATGGTCCGTCTAGCTTCCCAGCTCGCCTCGCAAGGCCGAGCTACCACTCCTATCCAAGCTGGAAAATCCCAACTCTCCACAAGTAATCAGTCAAGTCACAATTTCGGCAGCGTAACATTACGCTAACAACTGATCCTCTTCTTCCTTCTCTTCCCTTTCTTTTATAGAGTTTTAGACCTTCAAACTTTCCCTAAATCCCTTTTTAATTTAAGTTTTAATGAAATCATCTAAAATTTCTCCATCGCACAAGTGTCATTCATCCCCCACTTTCCTCCAAAATTTGTTTTTTTTTTAATTTATTAAATGACTCATTTCCCTCACCCACCTAGAGTTGCTCCTATAATTTCTCCTAGGTGTTCCTAGATTCCCCTTCAGGCTTAAATACTTTCCCTAAAAAGACGTTGCTAATTTAGTTCATTTTAGAAGGTTCTTAATTACAGATTCCTTACTATGTTGACCTCACTTTTTACCATAAGTTCCCTTCTTTCCTTTATTATGTTTCCTCCAATTCTTAGTTTCCTAATTTTTAGTTTTCCCTTCTTTCCCCTTTTAAATAAATCCAAAATGACAGTTGCACGTTTTACTCTTTTCCTTTTATTATTAATTTAGAATCTTTTTACACTTTCACAATTTAAATAATTTATCTCTTCTTTACAATTTAAAACCACAGATTTTAATTAAATTAATACTCTCTTCATTTTATCCCAAAAATTTATGAAGACTAAAACTATTACTTAAGTGGTTTTTAGTTTAAATTTTTATTTTTATTTTTATAGGGTCTATTCTTAAGGTTAGACAAAATTTTACCCTGAGAAGTTTTAGACTTAGGATTTAGATTCTGAATTAGGTGACATTTAATTAGGGAAATAGGTTAAGAATTTCTTAATTTGTTAAATGTCTTAGGGCCATCTAGGTTTGTTCCTTCATTAACATCAACGCAACCCACCCTTCAGGACGCACCACGTGCTCCAAGGGTGCCACTCACCTCGTTCATTTCTTTTGCACGACGTGCCCTTCAGGATGCACCCCGTGCTCCAAGGGTGCCACTCACTTCTTGTGTTTCTTTTGTGCGACATGACCTTCAGGATGCACCACATGCTCCAAGGGTGCCACTTGCTTCTTGTGTTTCTTTTGCACGACGTGCCCTTCAGGATGCACCATGTGCTCCAAGGGTGCCAATCGCCAACTTGACTGATTGGTAGACATCAATAACCCCTAGAGTCAACACTCCGCCAAGTGAAATTGTGGGAGACTAAGGGCTCTAAGGAATAAGGCCCCCACATTATTGCGCACCCCTTAGAATCGTCGTGAGCAACTATCGCAGTCTTCCCTCACGACATCGTGGATCCTCTCGAACTAGGTAATCGTTAACCTATAGTTTGAGCCACGAAGAGAGTGCTAGTAGGCTGTGGCAGGGCTGTTGTTCATACCTCTCCCTCAACCTCTCTGGAAATCATGTGTGGCCTCTTTACTCCATATGTGAGTCTGGTCGACAAGTTATCGTCATCCTGGATCATCAACAATCATATCAGAACATGTCCACTTCATATCATCAAATCAAATATACTAAAATCACAGTAAACACTCAACCCCAAAGCACACTCCCTGACTCGATCCATATTCCAAGGGGTCTCGTTGATGCCTCTGCATCCTCAAGGTCAAAAACCTTGCACACTCAGTAAAACTGAGTCAATAGCACCTGTCCATGTCAAAGCAGTAAAACATCATGTCATCTATCATATCCATCATAATCAAGGATAAATGTTTTCTTATCATAAAAGTACAGATCACTTGCGAGCAAGTGTCTTCAAAGAATAAGTTTTCTCGGTGCGCCAGAGCGGGATGTTACACAGGATGACCAAGTCTGTGGTGTACGCAGATATCATCCTTGAGCACAAATCGCAGGATTCAGAGCAGTCCATTTCGGGCTTGAATCACCAACAAGTTGGTTTGATTTTCAACAGTGGAGATCCCATAAGAAGTTCGGATCAACGGCTCTCTAGCGGTCATGATTTCAAAGTCACACAAGGAATAACGACTAGGCAGAGGAGTCGAAGTCCCGAAGTGAATCTGAGCCATTGAAGGTTAAGGACACACGTTGGTAGATCTCGCACTTCAGAAGATTTACTTTGGAGGATTCTTTGAGAAAGCAGAGGTAAACTCCCAAAGCCTGAACTCCCGAACTCCCAAACTTCCAAACTCACAATTAAATACCCCATTTCTTGATAAAGGTTTCTTCTAATTGGTCCATAGATGTGATTCTAGCATCAGAGAGATCATCATACCATTTTCTAGCATTGCCATGAAGAGTGGCATCGAAAAGTTTCATTGTAAAATCCTCAACATCATCACTGATAGGGTGGAGTTGAAAGAAATCCCGAAAATCATGCATGTGATTGTCAGATCTAACCCCACCACTACCAGTGAATCTAGAGAGTCATTTTTCATACCGTGGAGGAATTTTTCGAGGGTATCCCAGGATTTTATTCATGTATAAGGGTTTGAAATTTCTCGTGTCCCATTGAGAAGCCATGGTTGGATTTGTCATCAGTGAAGTCACCAGATAATCCTTCTAGGGATCATTAAAGAGAAACAAGGGAATCACCCTCAGTGGTGTCACTAGGTAAGCTTTGTGAAGTAAAGGTTTTGGATAAAGGCTTACCAAAAAGTGTCGTTGAGGAATTTTGACTCTGTGTTCCCTGACAACGGTGCCAAAATGTTATCGTGCAATTTGTACTTGCCCAAAGACAAAGGAAAGTGGATATTCAACCTATCACTATCACCTTAATAGGAAACCTCTTTCCTTTTATGAGCATATCGCAGTACCCTAGGGGCGACATCCCTAATGACACAGGGGCTTGAGAAGACTAAGGTAGAAGCTATAAGAAAGTACCACCCCTCTCACAGCTCACTGTGATTGAAAGTTTCAAGGTTTTACTGAGATGAATCAAAAGATAAATTAAGTGTAACTGCCTAGAACAAGACAACAAATAGAAAAGAAATGTAATTTGCAGGTACCATATGATGTCAACACTTCATAAAAGCATAAACTTTGAAAGATAAACAAGCTGATATATAACTGAAGAAAATGTAAATATTTATAACAACAATGAATATTTAGCAACAACCACAACAATTAGGCCTCAATAATGCTTAAAAATGACAAGGTACAATAGCCTTAAGTTGATAGAATGATAATAGTTGTAAGAAGAAATTATGGCAATCTTTAATAAGATTTTAATCTTGATTTTAGGGTGAATTTGTTGTTGTTATAGATGGTTGTAGCAATATTTTGCAACAAAAGAAAATTACTTAGTGAGTTAGTCTATTTTAAAGTTAGCAGGAGTTAGTAAAAGTATTAGGGAGGATGGTTTAAAATTTGTTTGGTCAATTAATCACTTGTAAGGAGTGGACTTGTTAAGAACCAAATATCAATATAGCATAGAAAAACCTCAGAAAAAGTACTCAACGCCTTCAAATCCCACATACACCACAGGAAGGGTCTTTCCCTCTTTCACAACCTCGACTGCGATGAGTGAAATGGATACATCAAGGACATTGTCTTTGATGTCATCCATGACCTGAGGCGCGATGCCCTATTGTGATTCCGCTATGGTGAACCAAATTTTCTTAAGAAGTGAGTATGATCATTGTGTTTACTTAAAAGGTTCCAATGGAATATTCATTATCTTGGTATTATGTTGATGATATGCTTGTTGCAAGTAAAGCATGGTTGAGATAAACACATTAAAGGCTGAGTTGACTATGACTTTTGATGAAGGATCTAGGAGAAACAAAACAGAAATTGGACATAGAAGTACACATAGACAAGAAAAATGGTAAGTTATGGCTATAACAACGGAAGTTTGGTGAAGACACTCATGAGGTTTAGTATGAACATTGTGAAATCGATAAATATCCCTTTTAGCTTTCCACTTTAAGCTTTCTTCAAGTTTATGTCCTAGCAGTAAAGAAGGAAAGGATTATATGTCTCATGTACCTTATGCAAGTACAATAGGAAGGTTGATGTTTGTAATAATGTTTTCAAATGTTTTACATGCAGTTGGTGTCGTGAATGGAAACATGGAAAAACTAGTTAAAGAGCGTGGAAATGAGTGCTTTGATATATTAGAAGCATGAGTATCACCTATATTAGTTGTAGTGATTTAGCCTAGGATTATGTTTATTCATGAGATTTTAACAAGAGGAGATATACCTCAGGTTCAAGTTATTGATGGAGGTGGAGTGGTCCATACCGGACCAAACTATGTAGACATGTTCATGTAACTAGTATAGTTAGAGAAGATGAGGTGGTGATTGAATTCTCTTGGCTTGTAGGAAAGGTGATTATTGATTTGTTGGATGAGGTATCATGATTTTTTTTTTTGAAGGTGGAGATTTTGGGTGGTGACAACACATACATGTCAGTGATAAGTTGTGGCTTGTTCCTGAAGCATTAATCTTTCCATATGCCTGGAAAATGCTTGAGTATTTGTTGTTTAAATGTAGAAGCTCACAAGGTGCTTAAGTGTGTGTTTTTTGATGTGTTTTCTATGTCAATCTCAACAAGGTGCAGGTCAATCTCAACACTTGATAACTGTTTTTTAATAGTTGAGTTTGGTATTTCACAAGATGAATATGTGATTCTTAATTCAGGCCCATGGTTTTGGGGAAACTCGAGTTTGTGCATGAAACCTTGGACTCATTTTCACCCTTTCACATATATTCTTTCATTTTCTCTTGTGTGAGTGAGGTTCCCAAATATTCCCTTGCATTTTTTAGTTTTATCCTCTCTTTGAACTGTTGGCTCAGTTTTGAGAAAAAATCATTTTGCAAGTCCAGAAATTGAGAGACATAACATATCAACATATGCTCGAATATGTGTAGAAATAGATTTTAGCAAAGACATTCCAACATAGATTAAATTGACCAGTAAAAAAATTTCTTTGTATTAGAAATTGTATTATGAACGAGTTTCATTGCGATGAAGAGTTTGTTTTGAAATAGGGCACATTGCACACACACTCTCCCAAAGAGACTAGGAAGAATAGGAATCAACAACAAACATCTACATGAACTCTAAGGAAGATCACTACTTGATTAGGATTCTAATGCAGTCTCAACTCAAGAGGATCCCATGAATCATCCACATCTATTTCGCTAGAATTGGGTTTTTCATATTTATATAAATTTGAATGGATATATATTATTAATCATATATACATAATGTGAGTTTTTTTAACTTTTATATTTCAATAAATATATTGATGGTATTGAGTTTTTATTATAATATACTTGTATGTATATTGTTTTAACATGTATTTGTTAAAATTTTGCATTTGATTATAATGTCGATTAAAATTTTATTATATATATAGATAGTTAACTTTCCAAAGTACTCAGTAGTTTTGAACAAAGAAAACCCTATAACCAGAGGAAAAGAAAACAAATAAAAGAGAATTTTTTCATATAACGGGAGGGAAAAAAAGTTTTGGGAAGAAGGTGACGGGACGACAGACGACAGTAATTCTCCAAAAGATAGAAAAATATGAGAAATTAGTTCATCTATAGTGCCGTGGGAGAGACCAAATGCCAAAGCATTTCATTGAGATTAAAACTTTTTCGGTAGTGCGCAGATGCTTTCTTGTCTTGTAAGATTTTAAAGCGAAGGCCGACACGTGTAGACAGTGAACCCACGATTTTAATAGGGTTCAAAAAGCCTGACCGGGTTTAAGAATTGTTGATTTTAAAAAGGGTTCAAGAAGCCTTGCGAGATATTTAAGTAAATCTGTGAGACATGGAAGAAAATATTTGGCAAAATCTTCCGGAGGATATCCTCTTTAAGATTTTAGCGAGGTTTTCCATTCAGGTTCTCGTGAGTCTGAAGTGTGTGTGTAAACAATGGAATTCTCTCCTATCGTCATCAATGGGTAACCCTCTGAAATTAATGGATCCAAACTTGACATTGCGTTCCACTCCTAGGTTTTTCGTGCAACTCGATTGGGGTCTGCTACATGGTCTGCACACTTGGGTTATAGAAGGACAGGATACACAAATTTACAAAGTTTGTTTGCCTATTATTGTTAAGGATGTTAGCAAAAGTGTCGTGTGCGGCACTCATCTACTGCATGTTTTCTTACACAATCTGGCTACAGAGACTTGGAGACACCTCACCCTCCCTTCTCGTGAAGGTCAAGATCTGTTACGTCTCTATTTCCTTGTGATGGCATTTGATGTTTCTACCAGGCGTTGCACAGTCATAGTGGGCGAACATAATGATGGACCCCAAAGAATTAAAAAATTAACCATGAAGATTTATGACTCAGAATCTGATGCATGGATTAGGGTTTCTACCCCTAATCACCGCTATGTAAGACCTCAGGGCCCGGGTATTCATTCTCAAGGAAATTTTTACTAGTGTGTTCCCTCGGGTGAATCCACCTACCGCATGGTAGTATTCACGATTGCATATAGGACCTGGAAACTAATGCTAATGCTGCGCATACATAACTATGAGTTAAATTTAGATGGATTCCATATCGATGGATGGTTGGTATTAGTTAGCAACTACTTTGATGGTAATTGTGATTATAGTATGTACCTAATATGGAAGTTAAATGAAGGTGCAGGCGTTGGCAGAAATGGATATGAATGGTGTCAATGGCATCTAGATTTGCCCAGGGACATTGTTTTCTGTCAAACCTGGGTAAACAACAGTCGGTGCATACTCTAGAATTTAATGGAACTGAAGCTTCATATATGCAATGATGACGGAAGATTAATGCAGACAATATCATTACCAAGGCCACTGATCTCTTGAAGAAGAAAACCTCGTTGGATTCTAAAACCCTATGAATCCAACAACGCTTGGTGGCCTTAGCTACTACCTATTACTGTAAGTTATTTTAACTTTTATTATTGTTATTGATCAATCCAATAGTCTTTATTTTTTTATCAAATTTATGTTTAAATGTATAAACTTCTTTTGCTTAAAAATATTTTCTTGGATGTTGTATCATTAAAGATTTTCTTGGATGTTCTATTCTTGGGCAGGTTTTTCTTCAAGGATTCCAAGAGTTGAAAGAAATGAGATTCAAAATCAAACCTATGTGGTTATGAGGCCAAAGTAATTACATTAACATTCGAATCTTTTGGATTCAATAACAAAACCCTTATATTTTAAGTTAGATTTAATCTTTTGGATTCAAGAACAAAACCATTATATTTTAAGTTAGATTTGTATTGGATCTTATGTTCACTTTCTTTTAAATTTAATGACAAAATCAAGATTAATTACTTATGAATATTTATTTGCTTCATGTATGGGATAATCATTATTAAAATATGGATATTTCAATGTTTTGTTTTTTCATATTTAAATTCATAATATATTGTTTTGGTTCATATTATTATTTAAAATATGGATATTTCAATGTTTTGTTTTTTCATATTTAAATTCAGAATATATTGTCTTGGTTCATATTATTATGACTGGAGATTTAAAATATGGATATTTCATTGTATTTTTTTTATATTCAAATTCAGAATATATTGTCTTGTTAAATTATTATGATTGGAGTTTTAAAATATGGATATTTCACTGTTTTGTTTCTTATATTCAAATTCAGAATATATTATCTTGGTTCATATTATTATGATTGGAGATTTGTTTTTCTTTTTATATTTCAATTCAAAATATATTGTCTTGGTTCAGATTATTATGATTGGAGATTTAAAATATGGATATATATTATCATGGTTCATATTATTATGATTGGAGATTTGTTTTGGTTTTTATATTCAAATTAAGAATATATTATCTTGGTTCAGATTATTATGATTAAATATTTTAAATATGGATACTTCACTGTTTTTTGTTTCGTATATTCAAATTTAGAATATATTATCTTGGTTCATATTATTATGATTGTAAATTTATTATGAAAAATATGAATATTTTAATGTGTTTCTTAGTATATTCAAATATAAAATATATTGTCTTCATATTAGTATGTTTCCCCATTAATGTTGGACATTTATTATACATCATTTCAATGTTTTTGAACATTGAATTATGGATCATTTCAATGTTTTATAACTTATATTAAAGCATAGATGATTTTAATGTTTTTCTTAGTATATTTACATACATAATGGATAGCTTGAGTTTATATTATTATTTTGTTGGAAGTAATGATGAAAGGATTATGAAAGTGCAAGTGTTTTCTTTTTTGGATTATTAGTGGAATACTTTTGGGTGAGAAACTTAATTTCAAATAGAAATTAAGAATTAGTTTAGAATATATTTGTTATGAAAAATTGAACTCAAATTCTAAATGAAACTAATAATTGCAAGTTTGAATTTAAATTATAAATAAGGTTAATATTTTTTATTTGTTTTTTAGTAAAGGAAAAACGTTTTAAGAAAACAAAATTATATAATTAGATGTTGTATAGCATTTACGTTTTCCTCATAAGACCTATTAAAAAAAGAACTTTGACTTTCTATAATTACATCAAAACTTCCAACATTATGGCTTTAGCCATTTCCACCCAAAAAAGACTTCACTCTCTCTTGTTTCATCCATTAAGGAGTGAATCTCCAAATATTGGTCAATGAGTTATTGCCTTTTCCTTATAGGACCCATTAAAAAAAGAACTTTGACTTTCCCCTTATATATAATTACATAAAAAAATTCAACATTATGGCTTTAGCCATTTCGACCAAAAAAAGACTTGCCATTTCCACCAAAAAAAGACTTCACTCTCTCTTGTTTCATCCATTAAGGAGTGAATCTCCATATATAGGTAAATGAGTTATTTCCTTTTGTTTCATCCATTAAGGAGTGAATCTCCAAATATTGGTAAATGAGTTGTTGCATTTTGTTTCATCCATTAAATTACAAGGAGTGAATCTCCAAATATTTGTAAATGAGTTAAACTTTGTGAGCCTACAACAATAACAATTTGAACCAATACAAACATTATTTTCTATTAATTTCTTATATCAATGTATATAATTACTATTTAAATAATTAAGACATATCCATAGGAAATAAATCCACAATCTTTGAATTAAATACATGGTAAATTTTAGGGGTGAAATGAGGGGCTTCCATTTGTGGTAAAACAAGTGTTTTGCATTCATTCTCCCCAATTTCATGGTATTGGGATTATTTTAGAGAAAATCACTTAGATTTTTTGGAATAAGCAGTTACAAGGGAATGGTTTTTCCATGTTATAGTGCATGTTCTAGGTCGGGAAAACCTCGACCCAACCACAAAAGCAAGTGCTACAACTAGGGAATCCTACACCCAATGTCACCTCGATGTAGGTTCCGCACTTGAAAGGTTACTAGGTCACTCTAGGGAGGTGATCTCTGTGACCCTAGGGGGAATGAGATGTGGATGAATGGATATGGAAGTGAAACCCCTAGATGTCAAATCTAAGTGGAGAGAGAGGTGAAAGGATATGCCTTGTAAACCAAGTAAAAGTTGTCTCAAACATATAACACTTGTTCAGATGATGGTACCTGCCTGAGAAACAAAGAAAGACACCTTGCAATGCTATATAAAAACAACATATAAAAATTTATATCAACAAATAAAGTATCTAAATAAACACGTAAAAGCATAAGATCAACCAACAATACTATCAATGAATTTGGCAATCAATTAGGGCTTGAATATATCACTTGAGAACCAATAAAACAAATTGTTATAAAAGTGATTTTTTGCAGTAAATTATCAGTGTTATGGTTGTGGAATTCAATGACATGCAACAACAAAATCAACCATAGAAAAGTGCCAAGGACTATCCCAAAACGTGCACCCTAGTTAGTAGACTTGGTGAGTGAAGTTAGAGATAATTTTTAGGGTTAGTTTGTGAGATAAGAGGGAATTTAGCAGCTAGGGTTATGTATCCCTAATGGTTGTAGGTTAATTTTTATAAGAGGGAATTTAGCAGCTAGGGTTATGTATCCCTAATGGTTGTAGGTTAATTTTTACAACATCAATCGCAGTGGTGGGAGAAGAGGGACGCCTTAGTGAGGCAAGAGAGCTCAAGGCTCAAGGAACATTTCTTCAAAAATATAAACTTGAAACTAACAAAAGACACTCTCCCCAAGGCAACAATTTTATATCTCCAATGCAATAAAAAGAAATACTAGTGCCTTTAAATATTGGGTTAATGGAGTCAAGTAAATGAACTAGAGATACTACTTCCTTGGGGGTGTAAAGCCTGTTAATCCCCAAGGAAAGTATCTCTAGTTAGGGTTTGAAAATGAGGGGTGTAAATCCTCTTACTTCTTCAAATAAAACCTTGCAAAATCAATAAAATTCAAGCAATAGATGATGAAGACTAGAGTGGGGATGTAAATTCTCTTACTTCCCACTTAGCTCCTAGCACAACAATCCTTGACTTGAAACAAATGATAGCATAAGAGTAAAAACCATACCAAATCAATAAGATGCTAAGATAATCCACCATAAAATCTAGAAACCATTCATTCAAGGCTAGCGCCTCACTCTTTCATCAACCAGTCACAAAAAATAGCCATAAGCAAGTCCACGAGAGACAAATATGTCAAGTGTAGTGAAAATTTCAGATGAAGTCTTCTCACAAGAGGGAGACTTGTGTTGAAATGAGATCTTATGATATCTTATTTATAAAAAATGTCACCAAGGTGACTTGTCCACGTATTTAGGGTTAAACCACAAGACTAGGGGTCAACAACCCTAATCTTTCCCCCTTAACAAAGTAATATTAAACAGTTCATTTAAAATTTTACTTTTACACAAATAAAACCCTAATTTACATGTACGTCACCATTTTAGGGGACGTTTTGGAACTAGGAGAAGGTCATTGGTGATGTAGGAGGGTATCAAGGCCTCCCAAATACACGTGTCAAACATTCAAATGTCTTTCTTCATGGTCCAAGGATAAAATACCTCAAAACGTCCAGGTGCCAATGCATATCATCTCACCACCATGCCCTAACCCCCCAAATATGACATCAAGCTCAAAAAGAGGATGTTTTGGCCCTCCTGGGAAAATCATTTGCCAAGTGAGGGTTGGGCTAAGTCTTCCACATAATCTTCTAGATATCCAATACTTTGTCCCTCTAATCTGGCATGTGGACCCCTGACATCCAACCAGTGGACTTGCAGCCCCATGAAAGCCAAAGCTAGGCTTGTTCTTCCAAAATTGTCCACCAACTAAGTCTTGCAAAGACAAATAAGCATGCCTTCCAAGGATATCAAGTCACAACATCATGATAAGTGAATCCAATAAATAAATGATAAACCTAAGCATATGCATCACAAATTACTATATCAAGCAAATAAATGCTCAAAGAAATTATACGACTTGTCAAGCATGAATATATGAGGGTTGAAAACGTGTCCTATTGGGTAGATCTTGCCCTAGGTCAAGGAAAGTTTCCAAGAGATACCTCTCTAATACATTTAAAGTGGGTGAAGTGGTTAGGGTCATGAATCAATGGTCATAGGGCTCATGACATACAAGAGGTCGTAGTGTCTCATTCATGGGTGCCTTTGTAGAGGGTGTGTGGTACCTTCATCCACAATGCACTTTTTCCAAGCCCATTATTTTCCATTCTTTTATTCTTTCATAATTTTAAGGAATGGTTGAAGGCCACTTCCCTGGAGTGGATTCCAAATATGACAATGTCACCCACAAACACCTAATGGAAATGAGAAGGTTGGCTTGTGATGAGACCCCCTTTCTCTCAACCATGCAACTAAGACCCATTATCTTGACTTGGTGACCAGATGATGATAATGTCATACCACTAGATATTCATGGACATGATAGGTCAACTTGTATGAGACCTCTTATCCTATAACTAGCCTTTTAAGCATTTTAAATCATATTCATTGTGGGTCCCCCTTTACTCAAAGATAAGTGTTTCATTGCTTTCTTGTGTGATCCCTGAGCGAAACATCTAGAAGGTTCATACATAGGATTTTATCTTTTACCCAACATCAATCCCTATGGGCCTTTAACCCCTTCTTCCCATAGAATGAAGGACAACCCCTTCTTCTGTCAATACACCCTAATGGAAAGTAATAAGTATGGATGGGAATGATACTATGGCTCTTCAAGGGAGTTCCTAGTATAAAACCCATCCCCAAGGAAGACCACTGAGTAGGGAACAATTTCAATCACCAAGATGAAACAGGGAAAAGGGCATAATGTTCAAGCATATATCATGAAATCTAGAGAAATCTAATACACAACATACTCAAATCGATTAAATATTGAAATGATGCTTACCATAATACTGACTTGTACCTCATGGAGCAAGGCCCATTGCCTTCCAGAATCCAGCTGATGTGGTGGATGCCAACTGGAAATATGTGACCATCTTTGGTGGTGAGAGGGGTCTCCAACTGTGCAAAAGGGTATTGTTGTTCATGTAGTCTCTCAACACTCCCTATCTACAGCCTAAGGGCCTCGAGACATAATCTCCTTAGTTATCCAAAAAATGGGGATGATAGTCCCTATATAGAGGCTAAAGAGCCTTCTTAGTGAGATCATGGTTAATTCTTTCCATTTATGGAATCTACATCTTCCTAGTTATAGTCATATCTAAAGCAGGAGGCTTGTTTGTGAAGATGTGGAATTCGAATTTTGAAATCAAGACTCAACGTTCCCTGATACTTCCAAACCCCTATACAATGGTAGGTAAATCCTCTCAATATGTTGTTTATTTTCTTTACCTCACAATTTTTTGTGTAAATCAAGACCTTGAATGGAATTTCCAAATTTGATATCTATGACACAATTTCATTACCTACACAATGTGTATATTGACTTGTTTGATGATTGCAACTATTTCAAGTTGTTTCTCTCACACTATATTGATTCTCAAGTAATCCATCACTCTTACTTGAAATGAATTGTGTATCATAAACAAGAGGGGCTCTATTTATAGGTTATTTTTAGGGTTTTAGTAGTCTTAGATTTTACTGGTAGTTGTCTTAGGGATTATCAAGTATGCATAGCATTGCATACCATTGGTATGCATATCATTCTATTGAAATGGTATGCATGTTGTTATCATATATAGCTGTCAAAAGGTCTCAGGATGACCAAGTCTGTTGTCTACGTAGATATAATACTTGAGTACAAATCGCAGGATTCAGAGCAGTCCATTTCAGGCTTGAATTACAAACAAATAGTTTTGATTTTCAATGGTGGAGATCCCATAAGAAGTTTGGATCAACGACTCTCGGGCGGTCATGATTCAAAGTCACACAAGGATTAACAACGAGGCAGAGGAGTCGAAGTCCTGAAGTAAATCTAAGCGATTGAAGGTTAAGGACATGCATCGGTAGATCTCGCACTTAAGAAGATTTACTTCGAAGGATTGTTTGAGAAAATAGAGGTAAACTCTCGTAGCTTGAACTCCCGAACTCCCGAACTCACAATTTAATACCCCATTTCTTGATAAAGGTTTCTTCTAAGAGAGATCATCATACCATTTCCTAGCATTTCCATGAAGAGTGGCATAGAAAATTTTCATTGTAAAATCCTCAACATCATCAGTGATAGGGTGGAGTTGAAAGAAAGCCCGAAAATCATCCATGTGATTGTCAGCTCTAACCCCATCACTACCAGTGAATCTAGAGAGTCATTTTTCATACCTCAGAGGCATTTTTCGAGGGTATCCCAGGATTTTACTCATGTATAAGCGTTTGAAATTTCTCGGGTCCCATTGAGAAGCCATGGTTGGATTTGTCATCAGTGAAGTCACTAGATAATCCTTCTAGGGATCATTAAATAAAAACAAGGGAATCACCCTCAGTGGAGTCACTGGGTAAGCTTTGTGATGTAAAGGTTTTGGACAAAGGCTTATCAAAAAGTGTCGTTGAGGAATATTGACTCTGTGTTCCCTGACAATGGCGCCAAAATGTTATCGTGCAATTTGTACTTTCCCAAAGCCAAAGGTAAGTGGATATTCAACCTATCAATGTCACCTTAATAGGAAACCTCTTTCTTTCTAGGAGTATATCGCTATACCCTAGGGGAGACATCCCTATTGACACGGGGGCTTAAGAAGACTAAGGTAGAAGCTATAAGAAAGTACCACCCCTCTCACAGGTCACTGTGATCGAAAGTTTCAAGGTTTTACTGAGATGAATCAAAAGATAAATTAAGTGTAACTGCCTAGAATAAGACAACAAATAGAAAAGAAATGTAATTTGCAAGTACCATATGATGTCAACGCTTCATAAAACCATAAACTTTGAAAGATAAAAAAGCTGATATATAACTGAAGAAAATGTAAATATTTATAACAACAATGAAT
>CBVK0100657256.1:0-16011 GCA_900067695.1 Picea abies
ACTCATGAGGGTTCTCCAACCTCACATGGCCATAACTATCTAACTGTGACGAGTTATTTGATGTTCCACATACCACCAGAAATTACATGACATGTACTATCCATATAGAATAGTCTTACCTTCAAATATGTTAAAAATCATACCATTATACATCAAATAAACTTGGGTGCATTACCCAAACCTTTGTGCTACCGGAATTCACTACTAGAATTTATTCAAGGGTTGACATCAATAAAAACCGACCCAAATAATCAACAATATCCCCCTTTGGCATTGATGGAAACACTCTGGTGCATTACTGAAGTCATATCACGCATCCCCCTGTGACCATCGCTCCCCCTGGAACCATGCCTCTCTACTCTTTCTCCAAGCATTTACCTTTGCATCTGATAAATCCCTCCTCCTTTATTATCAATTGAAAAGGTATATTTCCATCTAGGGCTGCCCCCCCTGACTGAACTCTTCCTAAAACTAATCTCCCAACCTGAATTGTCCTCTTTATGGTGCTTCCTCATGTAAATCTAAGACATATAAGTTAAGCATTCAAAAGCATTAATTTTGGAGTAGAAATCACTTCAAGTCTTTGGCAAAGATACTCAAAGGATTCCCTTGGAAGTGGTTTTGTAAATATGTCTGACACTTGTTCTTTTGTGCCCACATATTCAACTCTGATGTTCTTCTCTACAAATGGGCTCATCATACTCAACCTGTATATCTGTCAAAGTTTGTTTCATCCATAGAACCTAAGTACAACATCTTGTTTCTTTAATATACTATGCTTCAGTTGTAGATAAATATATTGATGATTGTTTCTTGCTTAGCCAAGATACTAAACACTCACCCAAGTAGAACGTTGCTCCACTGGTGATTCTTCAGTCATCAATGCAACCTACCCAATCTGCATATGTGTAGGTAATAAGTGATAGATCATTTCCTTTTGGATACCATAATCTAAACTCTTATGTTCCTTTGAGATATCTGAAAATCCTCTTCACTGCTAATACATGTGATTCCTTTGGTGTTGCTTGAAAGCATGCCACCTGTCCAACTACTTGCATTACATCTAGTCTAGATGTTGTCACATATAGGAAGCTACCAATCATTGACCTATGTTTTCTATGGTCTATAGACTTTGAATCATCATCTTTTATCAGCTTGCAACTTGTTTGCATAGGAGTGGTAATTGGTTTGTAATCTTCCATTCTGAACCTCTTTAGCATTTCTCTGATATACTTAGTTTGATAAATAAAAATTCCTTGGTTGCTTTGACGTATCTAAAGACCCAGAAAGAAGGATAGTTCTCCAAGTAATGACATTTCAAATTTATTATGCATATCCTTTGCAAATTTCTAGCTTAACCTGTCATCAATACTTCCAAAAATAATATCATAAACATAAACTTCAATTAATAAACTACTATCTCGAGTTACGTTGATGTAGAGGTTGTTGTTTGTACTTCCTTTTCTGAACCCTGCTTGTTGTAGATATTTATCTAGTCTAGAGTACCATGCTCTAGGAGCCTGTTTTAGACCATACAATGCATTCTTCAATTTACACACATAATATGCGTTCTCTAACAACCAAAATACTTTTGGTTGTTCAATGTAGACTTTTTCTTCAAGTTTCCCATTAAAAAAAGTTGATTTCACGTCCATATGATACACTTTAGTATTCTTGGAGCATGCATAAGCTAAAAGCAATCAGATTGCTTCCATTCTGGCAACTAGGGAAAATATCTCTTCAAAGTCGATTCCTTCAACTTGTGTGTATCCTTTATATACCAATCTATCTTTGTTCCTTGTAACATGTCCATATTTATTCAATTTATTTATGAAAACCCACTTTGTTCCAATCACATTCTTACTCTTTGGTCTTGGAGCCAATTCCCAAGTGTCAATCTTCTCTATTTGATCCAATTCTTCATCCATGGCCTTATTCCATAATTCATCCTTGCTGGCCTCTTCAAAAATTCTTGGTTCAATCGTAGATAAGAGTGTTAGGTGAGTTTGTTCTGGTGAACAGATTCTTCTTCTAGTCTCAACTCCTTCATCTTTGTTTCTGATAATCCGATCTGAAGGATTATTCGTTTGTACTCATTTTCTAGGTGTCTTTGGAAGCACTTGTTGAAATTTCTCTTCTACTTTTGTCTGATCCTCTTCATATTCCCCTTCTACTTCTTCTTCATCTTCTTCTTCCTCTTTGTAAAGTTGTTCCATTGATTCATTTTCTTCTTCCTTTAATTCTTGTCCACTTGTTTCATCAATTGTTACATTGATGTTTTCCACAACTTTTTTCAACCTTAGATTGTAACACTTGTAATCTTTCCTTGTACTTGAGTAACCAACAATTACTCTTTTTTCCACATGAGATTCAAACTTTCCCATTCTGCCATCTTCTCATTTGATGTAGCATTTGCTTCCAAATACTCTGAAGTGCTTCACATTTTTTGGTCTTCCTTTCCATAGCTCGTAGAGAGTTTTTTCATTTTTGTTTCTGAGCATTACTCGAATTTGAATGTGAACTATTGTATGCACTGCATGTGTCCAAAAAATGTTTGTCAATTTTGAATCCATTAGCATTGTTTGAGAAATTTCATGTACTGTATTGTTCTTTCTTTCAAAAACTCCATTTTGTTGAGGTGTCCTAGCAATGAATAATTTCCTTTTTATTCCATCCCTACTGCAGTAGTCCATAAATTCCTTTGAAGTGAACTCTCCTCCATTATCAGATCTCAAACATTTTATTTTTGAATCCATTTCATTTTAGACCTTGAAGTTTTCAAAAGCTTATGATTTATTCCCGAGAAAGAAAACTGCAGTCATTCTTGTATAATCATCAACTAATAACATAAAGTATTTATCACCTTTTAAGCCCTTTGTTGTAGTTGGTCCAACTAGATCGGTATGAAAAATTTATAGTGGTCTTGTCATTGAATATCCCTTTGATTTGAACTCGGTCTTTGTTTGTTTTCCGTGTTGGAAATGCTTGCATAAAGTGTTGGTTGGTTTCGTGATCTAGGGAATTTCTCTAACTACTTCCTTTTTGTTGACTTTGATAAGGATATCAAAGTGTATGTGACCCATTCTTCTATGCCATAGCCAACTTTCATATTCCTTTCCTAGAAAACACTTTTCATTTCCAATTTCACTTAATACATATATGTTTCTTGAAGTTCTTGCAGTTGTTGCAATCAATTTTCCTGAACCTTCTTTTCTTATCTCGCACTTCTATGAATAGAAAGTAATTTTATGACCTTGGACACACATTTGACTTCCACTTAGAAAATTATGTTTCATATATTCTACTAGTAGAACATTTTACTCTTTGGTATTATTGTTTCCAATTCTGACTGTGCCTTTTCCAATGATTTTAGTTAAATCATAATTTCTGAAGGAGACTGATCCATCTCTTTCCTTTCTTAACGTAAGAAACTTGTCTTTATCACGTGTCATGTTTTTTGAACAACCACTGTCAACATACCAACTATGTTTCTTCTTATTAGCTTGTAGATAGAGTGTGAATTATTCATTTCTATATTGATTCTGATTTCTTATCCATGTTCTCTTCTGAGGTTCATGTTTGTGACTGTTGTAGTTATGTTGTGGTTCTGTAGGAGGAACTGTCAATCTACAATTTTTGGCCATGTGTCCAAAGTTGTTGCACTTGTAGCATTCCACTTCAGTGCTCAATGATTCAAACATGTTGTAGCTTCTTCTTTGTGTTTAAATAGGCCTTCTTGGATAACCATTTTTTGTATGAATTTCAAAGTTGTTTATGTTCCTCCTATTAACTCTACAATTTACAGCTTTATGTCCAAAATTATTGCATTCATAACATAAACCAAAAAATATAGTTTGATACATGGGAGTTGAAGATCTTCTGAAAGGATCTACTTTTATGAATCCTTCTTCTTCCTGAGGCCTATCTGTTTCTGTCAGTCATTGATTCTGAAATATGAATCTTCTCGGTGGAGGAGTGTCCTTGTAATCTTCCTTGTAGGTCTTCCTATCCTCTTTGATTGTTTCTGCATAAATTTTTGGATATGTTTCTTGTTTTGTTGTTTTGGAGCTTGATCCCTTTTCTACCTGATTCTATCCAAGTTCATACTTGTCATGATGAGGCTTTTGACTACTGATAATGTCATCCAAAAATTTGTAGTTGTTATTCATATTTTTCTTTTGAATATCCTTTCTCAATGTGACAATCTTTGCTCCACAATTTCCAATGATCTTGTCTCTTTCTTCTAGATATTCTTTGAGTGCTTATTCAATTATTTTATCTTCTTATATTTGAACCTTCAATTTCATGATCATTTGTTATAGTTCCAGATTGTCTTCTTTCTTGTCTAGTTCTTCTTGTAGCTTCTTGTTTTTCTTCTTTTCTCTTCTTATAACTTCTATGGCACTCAACAATTCTTCTCGGTAGTCAACTTCTACCTCTTCATATTATTCTTTGGTGTATTCTTTATCATCTTCTTCTACTGCCATGAATATAACTCTTTCTGTCTCACTATCATTGACTTCATCTTCATCTGATGAGGAGATGTCTTCTTTGGTGCATAAGATTTTCTTGGAAGCTTTCTTTTTAGTTATTTTTCCTTTATATGTTTGTTTTCTATTTGAGTAATCTTCATCATTCCTCTTATTTTTCTTATGGAGAAATTTTTAGAAAAATGACCAATACCATCACAATTGAAACAAATCAATGGAAGCTTACATTTATATTTGTCATTGGTTCCCTTGTTCAATATTTTGACAAAGTTGGCCACTTCTTCTTCATCATCTTCTGAGAAGTCATTGCTACTACTATGTTCCTTTTGCTTTCCCTTTTTCTTTGAAATTTTGGATGCTTTGAAAGCTACTTCTTTTATCTGGATTTTCCTATTCATTTCTCATTTCATATGCTGTGAAGATTCCATGTAGTTCGCCCATGGTCATTGAGTCTAGGTTTGCTCTTTCTTCTAGTCTTGATATCTTAGGATCAAATATCATAGGAAGAGATCTTAGTACCTTTTGAACAATTACAGATTCCTCAATTTCTTCTCCCAATCCTATGATTGCATTCATTGTTTCATCGACTCATAAGAATTAAGATGCAATATTCTCATCTTCCTTCATCTTTAGTTGTTCGAATTAACCTCTGTAATTTTTAAGTTTTGGTGCTTTGACTTTTGAATCATCTTCATAAATATTTTGAAGTTTGTCCCAAATATCTTTAGCGAATTTACAATGTACAACTTTGGCATATACCAATTCACCAAGACCAATCATAAGTGTATTTGTGGCTTTGGAATTATTTTGACTGAGTTTCATTTCTTTTTCACTTGTTGGAGGAACTATTGGTTCTTTGTATCCATCTATTGCTTATTGCCAAATTTCAAATTCTTGTTCCTGTATATATGTTCTCATCCTTCTACTCCAAAATTCATACTTATGTCCATAAAACTATGGTATTCTATTTTTATACATGTTATTTCTCTCCATGATCTACCTTTCAGTGGTTAAATTGATTTTTGAAGGAACCCACTCTGATACCAATTGTTGTATTACTGAGAGGAGGGGTGAATCAATAATAGAGCAATTTAATCTTTTTTAACCATAAAATGAAAGTGTTATATCAATGTAGCATTATAATCCAATATTTTCGGAGTAAATATTTAATTAACAAATGACAAATCATACACATACATAGTACACCAATGTTTTTACATGGAAACCCAAAGAGGAAGAAAACCAAGGAATGTTTTTTCTTGTATGTATTTAAGAATTACATTCATTGGAAGCACCAACTTCCTTTGTTTTCCAGCTACAATTGGAAGGAGGCTCCAACCCCCTAGTTTCTCAGGCTACAACTTGAGGGAAGCTCCAACTCCCTAACGTATTGGCTACAACCAGAAGGAGGCTACAACCCCCTATGTTCTCTGACTACAACCAGAAGGTGGCTAAAACCACCTATCCTTGCCTCGTCCAACCACCCTGTCGTAGTAGTAGAATGATGGAACCACTGTCGCATTATCACTATGAGATATACTATTGTAAACCTGTACCAATCAACCTGTAACAACCTGTACCAAACAACTTGTAATCAACCTATACCATAAACAAGTTCATCAACCATGCACCAAGGTGTACCTAAACTTGTACCATCAACGAGTGCATCAACCATGCACCAAATATGTACCAATCATGCATCAAATAAACATAAACTATGACTCATCAATATGTACCGACATCATCAACTATACACCTCATGTATGTGCCAAATCATCATCTACTTGTCTCAACCATATACCCAACATGTACCTCAACCAAAATCCCTCATAAATTTCATCATCCAATTTTGATTTGTAACTTTGTAATAGACCTAGTGTATATGATTACATACCTACAAACCTTCATTAACTTTAAAAATAAGAGACTAGGATTTTCATCAAACTTTACTTTAGTGTCACATGACTAATTTTGGATTAGTCAACAACCCTAACTTGAAATAATCATAACTATGTACCTATAATGAATAAATATTTGCAAATAGTACACAATGTTATTCAATGTCTTTTATGCAATTCCTCTAGGTTTCACTGCTTGGAACCTCTTAGAAAAGGAGTTATAGAAAAAATGGCATACCTTGTTGAATTATGGCTTATTCTAGAGAGTGAACTTGTAGATCATGCCCCACACAGAATATTTGTTGTATGGATATGAAAAATGGTTCACAAAATACTACATATTGTACGCTAACCAATATATTTTCTCTTACTGAATTTAGATCTATTATGAAGAAGTTATGACGGTTTTACCCGAAAAACCTGTTTTAGACTAGTTTCAGGACTAGCCACAAATCCTATTTTACATGGAGTGTAACTCCAAAAATACAGTGACCCACAAGATGAAATTTTTATCATAGCTACTTGGATATGTTTCCTTAATGACCTCCATATTTTTCGGTCTGAATCATTCTAGAAAAAACAGTATTGCAAAAATGGTGAGATGACATGTAAATAAAATACCTTAGAAAGCATCATCAAAAAAAATTATCCTCCCTCGAATTTTGGCCTTCTTTACTTCACCTTCCCTGTGAAATTCTCCTTAGATTTCCTTTGGTTACCTCAGTCACTTATAGATATTCAATATTCTCAAGTGTAATTAAAATGAGATACCCTTATCTCTTATTTATACTTTTATGTAGCTTCCTCAAGGGGTTACCTTCTAACCATCTTTAACCACTTTCCTTATTTTAGGGCTAACCCACTTCTAACCACTTGTCCACTTAGTAATTTATCCATTAACTTTATTAGTTAAATAATTTATTTTGTATCCACTTTGACTTATAGCACACTCATCAATTCACTTTATTATTTAAATAATTTCTTCTTTGCAATCACTTTGACTACTTTGACCTTTTGGGGCTTCTAGATGACTCATGAGGGTTCTAGATGACTCATGAGGGTTCTCCAACTTCACATGGACATAAATATCTAACCGTGAGGATTTATGTGACATTCCAAATACCACCGAAAATGGCATGACATGTACTATCCATATAGAATATTATTACCTTCGAATATATTAAAACTCATAATTATACATCAAACAAGCTTGGGTCCATTACCCAAACCTTTGTGCTACAAGAATTCGCTACCAAACTTTCTTCAAGGGTTGGCATCAATGAAAACCAACCCAAATAATCAATAGAAGTCACCTCAACCTCATCTCTTGGTGAGTCTTCTTCTGAAGTTGTTTCAAGAAATTAGCCAAATAATTCTTCATTTTTTAATCAGCCAAAGGCTATTCTCTCTAGGGATTGATGTAATTTATGTGATGACAATCATGAAGAAAGTAATTGTGAGGTTAAGAAAAGGACACAAGAGAAAATATTTGGAAAAAATACTGAAAAAACTATTGTTGCCTTATATTGGGCTAAAGAAGAAGATGTGATGTTATCAAATAGAAGAAATAAATCATACACGAATAAAAGGATAGGTAATATTCCTAAAAATACCTTTGCTCCCATCTCCTCTTCCCAAAACAAAAATCCTCAAGTTTTCACAACAACTCAAATTCGAGAGATATTGGTATCTTTTCCTCCACCTAAATATAACATTCTTGATCAACTAGATAACATAAAATAAGATGCATCTCTCTTGGATATGGTCACCATCCTGGAACAACAACATCTGAAGAATTATATGGAAGGTAAAAAATATCCAATAGCTAGTATGTCTGAAAAACTTGATGGGGATGAATCACATGTAAATAGGATAGGTGTAAATAATTTTAGGAATCTTGTAATAAAAACTCCTTTTTATATTTCTATAAAAATAATGAATAGGATGCTCTTGAGTTCCAATATATCCTATCCATTATTTTTATAACAAATTCAGAATTAATCATAAAGGAGGGATAGGGTTAATGACATCCCCTTGGAACATCCGATACAAAGACTGTAAGAATTTTTATTCCAATCCTTCCAGATAAGCGCCCTCCCTAATGCTTGGTTGTATAACCTTTGACTACCAAACATTGTGATTTTCAACCTTGTCTTGTGACTATTCTCTGCATTTTTAATGTTTAATGACCACCATTTTTGCTTTAAAACGTTGCCTGACCTGGCCACCTTTACCCATGATTTTTGGGGCTTTAAAACATTTTCTTGAGCATGTTTTTACCACCCACGGATTTAGCTTTTCAATTCATCAAGTTTCTTGTTGTGATTCAACCACATTTGCCCTTGAAAACTTGTTTCCTTTTACTCTTGAAGGCCCACGGAATTGCCATTCAAATGCATGGAAGAGGTTGTCGTAAATGGTCATGGTTTTGCCCAATAAAGTTGATTGAAATTGCGGTTCACACCCTCAATTTACGCTACTAAAACTGAGGAATGTATGCTGCCTCCATTGACCATGATTCTCCCTTCGAAACATGCCTGAAATTTCCTTAAATGACCATAGATGCCTTTAAACTATGACTGTGTTTTTCCTTAAATGTTGGACTGTATTTCGTTGTTCACTGGACATGTTTCCTTAAAGGATTGACTGAGCATTGCAGTTGAATGGAAGGAATCACCTCAATTGTTGAATGTGTCGTAATGTGTAGATGACTTTAGTTGGACAACAATATCCTTGGATACACCCTTGGTTTTAAAATTTCTTTTACCTATCCCTAGGGTTAAACTTTTGTGGACAGTAAGGGTAAGAGTCAACAGTTTTTTCATTAATGTTGATAATACTATTAGATAGCGTTGGTAAAGGAATATTGTTAGAATGTTGAATAATCATGTTATATTTGAATTGGTAGCATTATACTTATATTTGCTAAATGGTTAATGTAGATTGTGTTAGATTGTATTCGTAGTTAATGTCTAATTCATGATTTAGACTTGCTAATTGGGATGGAAGTAAACTTTCTTTGAATAGAGTGGAAATGGGTTTTTGTTAACCGTAGAATAGCATTAAATTTTTCATGGAATGGTACTCCTTTATGGACAACAACCTTCATTTAATTTAGACAACAATTGCAATTAATCGCCAACATTTTTTATTGTCATGGAATTTCATGATGTAAGTAGTACTACTGAAGGGTGTCACATTAATAATGACATACATATCAATTGAATTAATATCATTATGTACTTTCAAGTTGTTAATTTAGGATGTAATCTTTAGTAATATGGACTTGTGTTCGGTGAGCATTTTGGACTTGTATGTAACTTACACCTTGGCCTTATGTTTTCCTTGCATCCAACTTCGTCTTGTAACTAAATTGTAAGTGGACTTGTATTAAACTGTAGTTTAGTCTTATAATTATTGAGATGTCTATCGAAGTTGTATTCTAGACTTGTTTTAAAATTTAATGTGGATTGTAATCATGGACTTAAGTGACGAGATAAATTGTGTCGCACTTAAGGTTAAAATTTTATGGTACATGGATGACCAGATGGTAATACAGAACTGCTCAATTGAAGTTGCATTTAATGATTGTACAATTGTTGACTAGTTGTGATTTAGATTGGTTAGCTGGTCTGTTATTAACGCCCTTTTTTTAATCATAGATATTGACCTTTCAGCCTTGATTAATGGTTGGTTGTTGACGAAGTCATTTAAATATTGCACTTCCCATCGAGGGAGTGGTTGTTCATTATAATTAATGTTAGTACATGGTTCATAAAAATTTAATGTGTTTGGTCTGCTTGTGTCCGGGGGGGAGGGGAATGTCGACACCTCCTTGTTCCTCAGAATAGTGGCCAGCCTTGAGACCTTAAATGGTCAAAATCGATGGGAACCTAGGCTTGAGCGTTGGTTATGTGTCCTGGAGGTCCTAACCATGGCAGGGTAGGATGGGCGGGTAATTATTCTTATTTTGTTAGGTCATCATGTTGTTGTTGCGTGAGTTGCTTGCGTGGTGTTCGTCATCATGTTGCGTTGTCGAGTATAATGTCATGTTTACCTTCCTACACAAAAAAAAAAAAAAAAAAAAAAAAAAAAAAAAAAAAAAAATTGCACTTGTTATGTGAGACTTGATGTCGTGACGAAACAAGAGGTTTATTACATATGGTATCAGAATGGGTTCAACCTGCGACTTGGGATCGCTACGGCTTTCGTTGATATGATTTGATTATACTGTTGCTAATCAAGTTGACTTGTATTCATGCAGGTAATCATGGTTAGAGGACGTCGCGGAGGCAGACGACGGGTTGCTAGGGGAGGAGGCGTGATGCCTCCAGTAGAATCCATGCCTGAGGGGTCTAACCCCCAGGGAGATGAGAAGGTTGTCAGACAGGAGCATATAGTAGTTGGTGATGTAGTCATAATGATGAGATCTTTTTAGCACATGTCTGAGGCATTGATCAGCCATTTGGACAGAGATGAGGCCAGGGCATTGGCACCCGCTAAGGTTTCATTGCGTGCTCCGATCGATACTGGTAGCATTCACTGTGAACTTGAGAAGGTCAAATTTCTTGAGTTCTTTGGTGCCCCGGACGGCGCAGCCACCGAGGCATGGTTGGAGAACATGCCGATGTGCTTTGCACTTCGTGATTATACCTCCAACATGAAGGTCTGCATGGAAGTTTTCCAACTAAAAGGAAGCACTCTTCTATGGTGGAAGACGCTCCTACCACAGCTGAACATGGTCTTCGAAGATGTGTCATGGGAACTGTTCGAGGAACGGTTCTGAGAGAGATACCTTTTAGAGGAATTCATTGAGCGTCATCTCAATGATTTCAATGCCTTACGACAAGGTGGTCGTACGATGCCCGAGTATGAGGCCTGTTTTATGGAGCTGCTCCGGTATGCTTTGCACCTTAACACTGAGAAACTTAAGGTCAACAGGTTTTTTTTCGGCCTTAACGACACCATATGTGCAAAGATTAGGATTTTGATGCCTCAAACCTTGCATGATGTCATCCATAAGGCCCTCATAACAGAGGAGGAGCTTATTAGTGGGGGTCAGACCAGGACTCCAGCGAGACCAGCAGGGCAGGTGTCATCTGGAGCACAGTAGCATCAGACACCAACCAAACATAAATTGGGATATCGTGGCTTCCAAAGGGGATACGCTTTCACTACACCTCGACAACCGATGCCTCAGTAGTGAAAACCTTATTGGGGACCAGAGCATCGAAAACAACGTCGACCGCAACAATAACAGTTTAGGCCTATTCAGTAGAACAGACCAGGATTCCAAGTTGGTGGGCCTTCATCTTCTACTTCGGGTACCAGGATTACTGGGCTGAAGAAGGGGTGTTGGACATGTGGGGAGTCACACTACCAGCACGACTGCCCGGTAGAGAGTACTAGAGCGTCCAGGTCAGCTGGACCCACTACCGTGGGAGATATGGGCAAGGCCCATCGGATTCATGTAGCGGTGTATAACCACCAAGCAGAGCATTAGTTGATTGTGCTCGATATGACAAGTACCATCGCTAACCAGAATCTTAGTATTTTGATAGATCTCAGTGCTACCGAGTGTTTCATTTCTGGTGCAATGCTAAAAAGGATTAAGGTAAAGGTAGTCGAACAGGATGAGTTTAGCTTCGTGGAGATGACTTCGAGAGCCAAACAAAAGGTTGGAGGAAAGGTTATGGGATGTATCCTTAACCTGGGAGAGTTTGTCACCAGGGCCAACCTGTACGTCACAATCTTAGGATCTTATGACGTCGTGATTGGTATGGACTGGTTGGAATCGCATGGGGCGATACTCAACTATAAGACGAAACAGTTGAGCTTGATTGATGATGAGGGATAGAGACGTGTGATTGTAGGCCAGAACCAGGGAATTTCCTTGAGGTTCATCTCTTCCTTACAAATTTGGAAGAGCATGCGCAAGGGGTGCAAGCTTTATGTGATCCTTGCGTTAAACGAGAAGGGAGTAGCGGAAGGTCTCAAACACCTTACGGTGGTGAGACAGTTTGCAGACGTATTTCTGGAGGAGTTACCTGGGATGTCGTCGAAGAGAGAATTGGAGTTTACCATAGACCTAAAACCGAGGACTGAACCGATAGCAAGAACACCTTCTTGGATGTCGACCCCGGAGTTACAAGAGTTGAAAATGCAACTGAAGGAGTTTTTGGACCTAGGACTGATACATCCTAGTGTGTCACCATGGGGTGCACCTATTATTTTCATACAAAATAAGGATGGGTCATGGAGGCTCTGCATTGACTACCGTCAACTGAACAAGGCCACAATCAAGAATCAGTATCCATTTCCGAGAATTGATGATCTATTCGATCAAATGAAGGGCACAACGGTGTTCTCCAAGATCGATTTGTTATCAGGGTATCACCAATTATGGATCAAGGAGGATGATGTCCCTAAGACCATCTATAAGATGAGGTTTGGACATTACGAGTTTACTATTTTACTGTTTGGACTGACAAACGCCCCAGGGGTATTTATGAGTTTGATGAATGGGGTGTTTCGCGAGTACTTGGACAAGTTCGTCCAAGTATTCATTGATGATATTTTTATTTACTCTCGGATGATGGAGGAGCATGACGAGCACTTGTTCTTGGTGCTATAGTGTTTGCGAGAGAAAAAATTGTATGGGAAGTTGTCCAGATGCTCTTTTTATCAATCGAAGATTCACTAGTTAGGGCATGTCATCTCCGGCAAAGGAATCACTGTGGATCTAGCAAAGGTCAAGGTTATTATGGAATGGCCTGCACCGATGAATGTCCCGAAAGTGCGTAGCTTCATGGGTTTAGAAGGATACTATCGACAGTTCGTAGAAGGGTTTTCGAAGATAGCAAATCCGATCATGGAATTGCAAAAGAAAAACAAGAAGTTTGTTTGGATCGAGAAATGCACAGAAGAATTTCAGAGGCTCAAGGAGATATTGACAACAACACCGATACTAATGGTCCCTGACATGGACGTAGACTTCTTGGTATGCACTAACGCATCCAAGGAAGGCTTAGGCAGAGTCTTGATGCAAGATGAACGAGTGATCACTTACATTTCAAGGAAACTGAGAAGGCATGAGGAGAACTACGTGACGCATGATTTGGAGTTGTTAGCCATCTTATATGCCTTGAAGGTTTGGAGACACTACCTCGTCGAATGAAAATTTGAACTAAGGACTGACCATTGTGGACTACAACACATATTTACACAAAGCAACCTGAACGCACGACAACGATGTTGGTCAGAATTGCTTAGCAAGTACGACTTTGAGATTACTTACATAACGGAACAGTGAACCCAGTGGCGGATGCATTGAGTTGGAGACCATGCATCTTTTTAGTGCTACCTCTTTAGATGAATCTACAAGAAAATATTCTAACTTTATAGCATGATGATGACTGGTACAAAGAGGTTGAGGGTTTTATCGGACAAAACCCAATGATGGTACCATGATTTGAAGGATTTTCGTTTGATAGCGATGGTTTATTGAGGTTTAAAAATTGGATCTATGTACCTCCGAACGACGAGTTGAGGATGTTAATCCTGAGCGAGGCTCATAGAGAAGTTTACATGGCTTACCCGAGAGTCACAAAGATGAGGGCATACCTTAAACCCCTATTCTTCTAGAAGGGAATGAAGGCTGACATAGTCAACTATGTGGCCAGATGTCTAGAATGTCAATAGGTAAAGGCTGAACATAGACACCCAATAGGATTACTACAACCACACGCTATTCCGGAATCAAAATGGGAGGTTATTTCCATGGATTTTATTGTTGGGTTGCCACTGATGGCAAGGAGACATGACTTGATTTTCATAGTAGTAGACACTCTGATGAAGAGTGCTCACTTTATTCCTGTGCATACGATGTATCAGGCACCTGACATAGCTAGAGTTTTCATCAATGAGATTGTGATGTTGCATGGCATGCCTGAGAGGATTATATCCGATCGAGGATCGGTGTTTACTAGACGATTTTGGATGAGTTTCCAAGAGGCCTTGGGAACCCAACTTAACTTTAGTACTACGTATAACCCGGAGACTGACGGGTAGACCAAACGAACGTACCAAACCTTGGAGGACATGTTGCGCATGTACGTAATGGACCAACAAAATAATTTGGAAGAATTCTTTCCACTAGTGGAGTTTGCTTACAACAACAGTTACCAGAGCACCATTAATATGGCTCCTTTTGAGTTTCTTTATGGGCGACCGTGTTGGATGGATTTGATTTGGGATTGACTTGAGGATAGGGTCCTGGTGGGACCACAAGTGATCCAAGAAATGGAAGATAAAATGCAAACAATAAGACAAAGGATTAAAGAAGCACTGGATCGACAGAAGAGTTATACCGATGCGCACCGTGTCGACTGTAGTTATGAGGTCAGCGATCGAGTCTTCTTGCGAGTTAAATCGCATAAGAGTTCAATCAAGTTTGGAAAGGGAGATAAACTCTCTCCTAGGTTCATGGAACCTTTCGAGATTGTGGAGAAAAAGGGGTCTGTGGCCCATCAACTAGCATTGCCTGATTCTTTGAGGCATATGCACAATGTTTTTCATGTATTTTTTTTGAGACATTATATTAGTGATCCTACACATGTTATTGACATGAGTTCCTTGAAGGTGTTGGACGAGGGGGCGCTCATGGCTGAGACGGTCAACATCTTGGATCATCGCGTTCGATAGCTACGACGTTGAACGGTAAATCAAGTCAAGGTCTAGTGAGACAATTATAGTTCACACTCGGCGACCTGGGAGGATGCATATGTTATGCACCAACAGTTCCTATTTTTGTTTGATAGATAGACATATGATACTGTGATACACTTTATTTCGGCATTTATACTGGGAAACTTCGGGACAAATTTTAGACCAAGAGATGGTGTATGTAACATCCTGTTCTGGCACATTGAGCGAACTTATTCTTTGAGGACACTTGCTCGCAAGTGATCTGGATTATTATGCTATTAAAACCTTTGATTTTTATTATGAGGCATTATGGGTTGATGACATGTTTTTTTACTGCATTGACATAGACAAGTGTTATTGACTCAGTTTTACTAAGTGTGTAGGATTTTGGATCTCGAGGATGCAGAGGCATCGATGGAACCCCTTGGACTCCGGATCGAGTCAAGGAGTGTACCATTGGGGGTTGATTTTTTTATTGTGATATTAGTGCATCTGATTAGATGATATGATATGGATATTGTTAGCACTCTGTAATTTGCCTAAGGCTATAAGGCAGTCACAAAGGCAACATCAAAACTGCTTCGAGTCTTGGATATATCCCTCCAAGACTCAGAGAGGGATCTCTCTGTCTGATATGGCTTTGTTTTAATAGGTATTAGGCTAGTTATGCAAGTGTGGGGTTGGGTTTTTAAAATGATTGTTTTGGAATAGCAAGGAGGGGCATTGGGCAAATGGGGTATGTGCTTAAAAATGTGATTCACTCTCAGATCTTAGACATAACTCTTTAAACAGGGCAAGGTAGTGGAAGTGCTAGATCGAATTAATTTTTAATGGTGTTGATCTGAGGAAGAAAAGGGGAGGAAAAATACAAGCAAATGAGCAGTTAAGAATTCATAAACTAGCTTTTTAGAGGAGAA
>CBVK0100657257.1:0-16949 GCA_900067695.1 Picea abies
GCTCTTCCGATCTCACCAGACCCTTTAGGGGGAAGTCGACTCTCTCCCTATAAACGACTAAGTCTTGAAGCACTATATCAGTTGGAAATGGAGGCTGTTAATCACATGTACATAAATAAATCTTGATTATGTTTTTCATTTTATTTTTCTTCTTTATTTAGGTTGGTTTTATTAATTTGTTTGATTACTACCATTTTCCTTTATCCTTTTTTATGACTTCCTTTGTATTTTTTAAGTTCTCACAACTTAGAGCAAGTCACGTGTCTAAATGTAGAAAATCTAGTGCAGATATCCTAAACATCCATGTAATATGATGTCAAATATACATATCCCCCTAGACAATTTAATCCCTTTACGCACAGTCACACGTCAAGATTTGGTGAAGGAACATAGCTTATAAATATGAAGAGACACTGAGAAAACAAAGAGCTAAGAGACTACAGTGAACAACATATTTCCATATTATTCGAGCTAAACAAAAATGTTCTAGATGAAATGTTCATAGTAGACTAGGAATCACGATTCTTGAAGTTTATTCATCCATAATCAACTTATCATATATCAACATCACAGGTGCCATACCTAGTGCCTTTAAAGGTTAACTGGAATACCCCCCATCCACCCATCTCTCTAAATAAAAGAGAATCAAATATTATAAAAAAGTCAAGGATTGGAGAAAGGATTTCCAGATCACATGGGACATGCAAATATCCATGTTGTGGCTATGGACACTCAATGGTAAAGAATAAAGGTTTGTGACACCGGGGTGACTCCATTGGGGCTATGGACGCTCACTAGAAGCAAAGAGACACCAGAAAAATGCACTATGAATTGTATTATCAACATTCTTGATGTTTCGTTTATACTAGCTACATTTTCTTTTCTATCAATTCACCATGTGATTGGATATAAATTTGAAAGACATCTGTTAATTTGAAAAAGTCTCACCCCTATTTGAACCACCTTAATCTTTTCAATATGCAAGTTATGGGACCTATATTTTCTCTCTTATAATTTTTTTTATGGACCACTCTTCCTAAATTGTGTGTAGATAACATCTTGAAGAGATCCAAGGATTTGTCCAGTGTGTTTCCATTTGTTGTGATTGGCACTAAAACCCTCCATTTTTCATTTGATCTTGTTTATCTCCCTAAAAATGGATCCCCTTATATTTTGAGCTTAAGATAAATCCTCATAAGTATGCTTCTCCATCTGAATATTCTTTTGATAACTCACGTTTCACTTGGAAAAAAAAAGTCATCAATACTTGGTGTTACAATCCAAATTTGAAGTCGACAGAGTTAATTCAAACTCCTTCAAATAGTTCGGAGGAGTTACTTTAAACTCCTCCGAACACATCAAGAGAGTTCCTCTCTTGGCTTCCAAACTTATCAGATAACTTCCTCTTTGGCCCTCTGATCAAAGCGACCCCAACCACTTCATTTAATGCTATAAATTATTGTTTGGCTATATAAACAAAATGAGGTTAGGTTTAGTGTTATCCGACCATTTGCAAATGAATGTGGAAACCTAAAGTTAAACACACCAAAATGAAATCCATTTGAATATATTACATATCCACACTCACCACATGGTGGAATAATCCAGGTAAGATCACCTCACTTCTCTTCTATTCTAAGTTTGAGGTTAGATGTTTGTTTATTGCTAGTTTTTTGCCTTGCTTATTTCTCCATTTCCCTAGATCAATAGTATTTTTCCCCTGCTCCTTGTCACTTCGCTCTCTCCCACAACCCTCCTTGCCAACATTCTCCAACCTTATACTTTTAGAGCCTATTCCTTTCCATGAAATAAATGACCGGTCAAGCCCTTCTCCCTCACCATGACAGACCTTCTCTACACCCTTGCACTTAATCCTTGCAATCCCCGAAGCTTACCCCAAGCATGAAGACCATGATCTAAAAGGTTCTAGGGTTTCCTCACACCCCTATAAACTAGTCTCATTTTTCCTTAGATTTCTTTTATATTCTTGAAAAAAAAACCTAACTCTAAACCGAAGGATTTCATAGCAAATTCTTCGATGCATTCAAAAAAGTTAAAATGATCTCCTCCACATAGTTCAGAGCGATTGAAACCAAATCCTCCGATCATATCGAAAGAGTTACTTTCAAATCCTTCGATATGATTAGAGGAATTTATTGTAAAGTGATATGACCTAGTTGATACTTATGATAGTTCCTTACAATGACATATCATATAAGTTGGAAACAACTCTTCCAATCTCATCGGAGGAGTTATTACTAAATCCTCCGATGAGATCAAAGGAGTTGTCTTCAACTCTTCAGATCAATGTTCTAGTGACCTTTATTGGGAAATTCAGTTCTAACCCCTTCGATTTGTGTCAAAGAAGTTATTTTCCTGACCTCCAATTTTACCTTTTCAAGATGGTGCCAAGTATTTCACCCTAAAATATCATCAAATAATTTGAGAATTGTCTACTATTAACCTGACACCTACAAAACGTAGCTCGTTATGTATTGATCATTTCAGTAACTCTTATAATTGTGCGATCATTTACTTGTATCTAAATATAACATGATCTAAGCCTATCCTTTTTGCAGGATCAAACATGTCACCATGGAACAAGATGATGATGAAACAAACATGGGTTGAGCCATCTAGTAGCTCCCAACAAATCGTAGAGGAAAAAATTGTCGGGGCTATATATGACGATACATCATGACTTCTAGAGAAGGATGTAGAGACCTTAAAATGGGGAGACATGTATTATATGTTCGACAAGTCAAACTTCTCTGTGGAGGCGGAAGATCTAGATGAACTCCAGGCCTTCAAGAACATAAAAAATTCAGGAATATTCAGGGTGGAAGCAAATCCAGTGGTCTTCCCTTGCACAAACGCCATTTCATGGATTTTTAGGAACATAGACATAAATAGTCAATATGTATGTAATGCAAGAAAATGTCCTATATCTTCATTCAGGCCTGGTGATTTGGATAAATGTTATCATATTGAATCTAGGAACAAAATATTGGATAATCAAATCCTCAGTGAGTTGGAACTTACAACAAAAGATTTATTCTTGATATGGTACAAGAAAAATAAGCAGTTCAAGTATATGCCCAAGGGTCGGTACCCCACGACTAATTTAAGAATATCCTACCAGTATATGGTGGTGATGTTCTGCAGGTTATACGGGGAGCCATATGCAATTCATTTCCCGTATCATGCATGCCCCTAATTTATTTTTGTGTAGATGTGGGGTTTCATCCAACTGGGCAGACATATTATCTTAAAATCTCAAAGTTTCCATCTTGGCAGTTACACATGCATAAACAAGAACCTTTCCCAGTTTCCATATGTCCTCGTACCTCATAGACATAATGTGTACAACCCACAAGTATCCAAATATGTGGTGGAGTTGGTTTCCGGCCGACGTCACAATCCACATCTACTGCAAAGTGATTTGGGAGCACTTTGCTCCCTTCTATGAATTTATATTTTTCACCTCCCCACCTTTTATGAGAGACAAAGTCATAACAGTCATAAAAAGGATTGAGGACCGATATTTGATGGAGCATGATACCTATATAATAATATATATGGTGCGATGAAACCACTCCACTTAGTCCCTTAGTTTTGTTATCACATGAAGTTGTAAAGGGTTACATGTAGTTGTTATGGGTCATTCATCTTTATATTTTTGAAGTGTTCAGGGAAATATTATATTTTCACCTACTTGAGGAATTTAAAGACTCATAGTCCATCTACTAAGATGTTTTTTGTTTTTTAGGATTCATTGCATAACAATGAAAAACAAAGAGATTTTGTAGCACCTGGTGCTACGGAATCGTCTACACAGACTTTTATGTAGTTGTGCTACCAAAAGGTGCAAAAGAATCACCTATCCAAAGTACACCATCAACACCATACTTCAAACTCAAAAAGAGAAACATTTGTGAAAAAAGTGAGGGTTTTGTTTCATTTTTGAAGTAATGCGACCCACAACACAATGTTTCTGCAAGTTTTGAGTGACTAACTTAAAACTTGTATTATGAACAAATGGGAAGGTATTTTTGAAAAATGGAGGGTTTTGTTCATCACATACCAAATAACAAAAATCTCTCTCAATTTTTCAAAATATGTTATGGTTAGAGAGATATTAGACACATAATTGGCGCTACAAAATCTACAGAGCCATTTTAGGAGTGGCACTATAGAACTTCCTATAACAACTACTGTTAGAGATTTGATCATAAAACCCAAATGGTGAAGTGGGTTTCTCTGAAATGTTTTTTGGAGGAAGATGATATCCTTTTTGACTTGTTGTCCAAATTTCAGCCTGGCCCAGTTTAGCATTTCAAAGAAACGATTTAAGCACTAGTGCACTACAAAATGTGCTTCCAATTCTCTGTTTTGCATAGTTGATTGGCCTTGTTGGGAGGTTGCCACATGTCAAGGAGGGTTCGAATGGATTATCAAGGATTATTTAGATGTAAAGGGACAATTTCACCTAATTTTTATCTCCATTAAATACCTCATGTTGTGAGGTGTAAACAATTTATTAATGACTTCCAACAATTTTCTGAAAATTAGAAGTTTGTTGGATTTTTGTCTCTTTGATTGTTTCCACCTATCTCAAACACTTAGAATCCAATGGAGGAGATGGGATTTGACCTCCTAAGTATATTTGGATTCTATTTTATATTTAAGGAAGGAGATATCTCTTGGAGAAGGGTTGGATTCATGAGCCAAGAGAGGCTAGAGAGAGTAGGAGCAGGCAGTTTCCTTGTGCGTGCTCATTTGTAAGCCTGTGGGAATTTTATGATTGTAAGCATCACTGATATTGGAGACTCATGAGAGATGTGATTTTAGATTGTAATTATTTTGTTTATATATCTTCTTATTTGAATATATTTCAGATTTGAGGATCAAAGGATGTAAATGATTTATGGATCCCTAAGCAGCAGAGGATCTGTTGTATTTTTTCCCATCAGTCATTGTTTTATTCAAATATTTGTTGATTTATTCAACTGAGAGGATCTTTGTTTAGTGAACATTATATATTATGTTTTCCTTCTTCATTATTCCATCTATCATCATATAATCCTATTTTTTGTTGAGAAACTTTTGTGCCTTCGATGAGTAGAATGTTTATGACTCCATTGCCCATTGGTGTAGCCTATTGATCTGCAGTTTGTTGCCCTCTCCCTTTATTTATCCATCTTGTTGATCCACCTATTCAAAACCAAAATTATCTTTTACATTTTGATGGGTGATGAGATTACACTTTAGCATTCAAAGTGTGACTTTAAGTGCTAACATTTTTGGCGCCATTGTTGGGGACAGATTTGAGCAGATTGAAGAGCTCCCTGGGAAGAAGGACATAGATCCAGCTCTTGATGGTAGACAAGAGAGGGACAAAAAAACAAAAGCTGATTGTATTATCTACTTGGTGACTCCACAATCAAATACTCCTCTGGGGAGGATCCTTTTGATAGAAAGATGAAGAGGCAGAAGTGTAAAACCAGGTATCATTTCATTATTTTTCTACATGAACTCTTATTCTTCTTTATAATCTATTTCATATCTTTTCCTTTACATATAAAGAGAATCATATTTTTCTTTTTTTATTAAGATGATCATCAACCTTCCTTTATATATCCATCCTTGGAAGAAGGAGACATGCCTTCTGCCTGTGTTGTAGATGTTGATCTTGTATCCTCACCTCAGTCTATTCATAAGGATGAGATTTGTATTCAAATACCTCCTAAATTTGATCATCCTTGTAACCTTGAGGAGGTTGAAACTGATTCAAATCCTTCTCAAATATCATCACCTTCTGTTGTTACTATTGAAACTTGCCATCAACTTGTTAAACCTCATATCCAACCCACTAGTTTTCAAACTAGAATCAAAGACAAGATGTTTAAACCTGTAAGGCTACCATATCACCTTCATCCTTATCCTCTTGATTTCCTTGAGTATCTTCCTTGGTTCTCTGGAGAAGATCATGTTACAACTAAGAGGAATTTGGAGGCCTTCGAGAACTTTGTTGATCAGTTTGAGATAGTTCATGATGATTTTACCATGAAGTTGTTCTCCAAATCTTTGTTTGGAGATGTTGTTGTGTGGTTTAAAGGTTTGGGAGCCAATTCCATTGGTTCTTGGATCGAGATATGCAATGCATTTTTAAAGTGTTGGGGTGAGAACAAGTCCCTTGATCAGTACTTGGATGATTTTAATTCTTTGAGGAGAGGGGAAGAGGAAGCCTTGGTTGTCTTCAACGGGATGTTTTACAATGTTTATCATAGCATGTCAGTGGAAATCCGACCTTCCTCGACTGCTGCCATGGTGTACTATGAAATGGATCAACATTCAAATATTGTCCTTCTCCTGAGAGAAAGGAAATATTCATGTTTAAGATTCTTATTTGAAGATGTTGAAGAAGTTGAGAAGAAAATTCGTGCTAGCAAGAGGATTCCTATGCAAGCATATTCTGAAAATTTGCATGTACATGAGCAAGAAGACTATTAGTATGTTTTATATTCCAAGAAAGAAGACAATGAGTATAAATAAGATATGGAACAACAACAAGGATGTAATTATTATTCACATTTGGAATCATATTCTTCAATATTTTCATATTTTTCTATGGACATGAATGCATATCAAGCTTATGATCAGGCTTTAGACCATTTTGAGCATGTAGTAGTGGTTGATTGCATAGATAACTATATGTTCTTGGTTGATCATAATTATGATGCTTTAAATCCTATTGTACAATTATCATGTGATACTTTGTAATATTCCATATACAAAAAGTATGCAGAATAGAAATAAAATGCTAGAAATGGCAGATGAACAACAATATAACCAGAACAACACCACAATAAGACTGATATGAAACCAAAATAACACCAGAAATAACACTTTTATTACAGAGAGAAATTTTCACTTGCCTCTTCCAGGGGGAAACCTCCAGTCAAGAAGAAATCTATTACAATAATATCCAAGCTAGGGTTCTCATACCCTAGACTCCTATTTATACTAAGTATGTCTATCAAGAGAACCATCTAAAGGAAGATCCTTCTAGAAGCAGAAGCTTATATTATGTCTTCTTACATTCGACTTATTCTACCTTATTGCAAGACCTTATTAATATTGATCTTTATTACATCAGAATATATTTTTATACCTATGTGAGGGGTTAGGTCCCTAGCATGTCCTCCCCCTTAAAAACAACCTTGTCTTCAAGGCTTGAGATGTGGAAATTGCTACAAAATGGTAGATGGTTCCCAAGTGGCATCTGCTGGAGTTGTATCTTTCCACTGGACTAACACTTTCTTGATGGTTCGTTGATGCAGGTGATGCTCATGCTGGTCCAAAACTTCTTGTGGTTGTAGCCAAATGGAGCCTTATTTTTCCAACTCTGGAAGGTTGGTTTGAGTTTGGCACTTAGTTCCAATCACCTTCTTTAAGCATGAAACATGAAAATCGGGATGTAGCTTAGCATGAATGGGAAAATCTAACTAATAGGCCACCTATCCCACATGCTTGGGAATGTCATAAAGACCATAAAATTTGGGTGCTATCTTTTGACAATGGTCGGCGTTGAGGGAATTTTTCTTGTAAGGTTGTAGTCGAAGAAACACCTGATACCCTTCTGCAAATTGACGTTCAAAGAGACCTTGATATTCTTGTTGCTTCATGCAATTCTAGTCCATGACCAAATTCTCTTCGAGGGTACAAAGAATATCCTCTCGAACTGTAAGCGTTTGGTCAACCGCCTTGACCTTCGAGACACCTGGTAAATATGAGAGAAATGAAGGTCAATTTTGTCCATATACTGCTTCAAAAGGAGTCATGCGGGTAGCTATATGGTATGAAGTGTTTTACCACCATTCAACTAGGGGTAACCATTGATCCCACTGATTTTTCTTTTCCGATTCAAAACACATCAAATATGTTTCCAAACACTTGTTGACAACTTTAGTTTGACCATCCTTCTCGGGATGATAAATTGTGTTGAGATGCAATTGGGTGCCTTGTAGCTTGAACAATGCTTGCCAAAAATTGATGGTGAAAGTTGGGTCACGATCAGAAACAACATAATGCGGCATGCCATGAAGCTTGAAGACTTGATCCATGAAAAGTTGAGCCACAATGGATGTTGTAAATGGGTGTTAAAGAGAACAAAAATGAGCATACTTGGCGAGTAGATAAACTACCACCATGATGACTGATTTATTTCCCAATTTAGGTAAGCCTGTAATAAAATCCATAGAGATATCCATCCAAATAGCGGGTGGAATCGGAAGCGGTTGTAGTGTGCCAGTATATTTGACTGTTTTTCCCTTGTTGCATTGACACACATCACATTCAACCAAAAAATTATGAACATATTGTTTCATACCATCCCAGAAAAAAGAACGTTTGACCCTATCATAGGTTTTGGTAAACCCAGAGTGCCCAACTGTGGGTGTAGCATGAAGCTTAGAAAGTACCGTGGATTTAATTTTTGACTATTTACTTAAATATAAACGACCTTTGTGTTGAAGCTCATCATGGAGCCAAGAGTACCCTAGGGAAATTGGAGAATTGGACTGCAATTGGTGTATCATATGCAAACTTTTGGGATCATGTAGCCATTCCTGGCGAATGTCTTGGAGCCAATCTGGTACAATGAAGGAGAGAGAAAAAACGGAGCCTTCATCTTCATATTTTTAGGAAAGTGCATTCGCAACCACATTGTCTTTTCCTTTCTTGTAAATGATCTCATAATCATATCCAAATATCTTAGTCACCCATTTTTGTTGCTCTAGGGAGGAAATGCGTTGTTTCAGAAAATACTTGAGCATTTGACGATCTGTCTTAATTTGGAAGTGTTTCCCCAATAGATAAAGGCACCACAAATCAACGACAAGTAGAATAGCCAACATTTCATTTTCATAGATTTATTTTCCCAAATTTCATTTAGATAGTTGTTTGTTGGTAAAGGACAAATGTCGACGCTCTTGTATAAGGACAATGCCAATACCTTTCCGTGAAGCATCACATTCTAGGAAAAAGGTCTTTGTGAAATCAGGAAGGGCTAGGACTGGAGTGGTGCACATGGCCCTATTCAAGGTTTGAAAATCCTGAGCAGTTGTTGAAGTCCAAGTGAAATAATTCTTTTTAAGTAGTGCAGTGAGAGGTGCCGCAATATTTCCATAATTCTTAACAAACTTGTGATAATAACTTGTTAAGCCCATAAATCCATGCAAGAATTTGAGAGTCTTTGGGTGAGGCCAGTCTTACATAAATTTAATATTTTTAGGGTTCACCCTAACTTCTTCCTTCCCAAGAAGATGACCCAAGTACTCGACTTTCGAGGTGCCAAAAGCACATTTAGATTGTTTTAGGAAAAGTTGGTGCTGAGAGAGTAGATCAAGAACTTGGTCCACATGAGCAAGATGGTATGTCTAGTTTTCTATATAGATGAGGATATCATCAAAGAAAACTAAGACAAAATGATGGAGAAAAGGACAAAAGACATGATTCATGAGGCTTTGGAAGGTGGAGGGGGCATTACACAAGCCAAAGGGTATGACCAAAAACTCAGAGTGGCCCTCATGAGTTCTAAAGGTAGTCTTAGGAATGTCTTCCTCTTTCATACGGATTTGGTGGTAGTCAGAACGAAGATCAAGTTTAGTAAAGAAATGGGTGCCACTCAATTCATCCAAGAGGTCATCAATGACAAGAATGGGAAATTTGTCTTTAATGGTGAGTTTTTTTAGGGCGCGAAAGTCAGGACACATGTGCCAAGAACCTTCTTTCTTCAAGACCATGACCATAGGAGAAGAGTAGGGGATTGTACTAGGATAGATAACGCCTATGTTAAGCAGTTCTTGAACCATTTTCTTAATTTCATTTTTTTGGGAAAAGGGGTGATGATAGGGAAAAATATTGGGAGGAAGGCTTCCTAGTACAAGGGGAATGGAATGATCATGAACACCATGGGAAGGAGGGAGTCCCTGGGGAGTGGAAAATACCACTTGATGTTTAGAGAGGATGGATTGGAGGTCTTGTGGCACAAAGGGTGTCTCAGTTTCTTGTATGGCATGGAGTTGGGAAATAACGCCAGAATGACCTTTTTTTAGCAGATTTTCCATGTGATGGGAACTAATGATCTTAGGTGAACCGATGGTGATGCCTTGGAACTTATATTTTTTTCCCTCCTGGTCAAATTGCACGGGTAATTCCTTAAAATCCATGAGAATGGGAACCAAAGTCCTTAGCCAGTCTGCACCCAACACAATGTCACAACCGCCCATGTCAATAGAAAAAATATGTGATTTCAGGTGGTAGTCACCAATTTGGAGACGCACATTTTCACAACGCCCTCCACATTTCATGGATCCTCCATTGGCAATCATGATTTGGAATTTATTGATTGCATGGATATAGCAATGAGTTTCTTGGGCAATGCCATGATGAATAAAATTATGGGTTCTTCCACTATCAGCAAGAATGATGACCTTCCCATGCTTGATGTAACCAATTAGCTTGAGGGTTAGGGGAGCAGAGAATCTAGTGAGAGAATTTAAGGAAATGATCGTTTCTACTTTGGGAGGTTATGAAGGAAGGGTTATGTCAGTGGGTTCAAGTGACTCGGACACAAGGGGAGTTTCGACATCCTCTTCCGAAACATCCTCCGAGATGGCCATAAAAATCTTTTTTTCCTTACACTTGTGGCCCGGAAAATATTTGTCATAACAATTATAACAAAGGCCTTTGAGTTGGCATTCATCCATTTCAGCCCTCTACAATTTTTGTATATTTAGTGGAGAAGAATGAGGAGTGGGATTTACTGGTTTAGTGCGAGGAATAAAGGAGGGTTTCCTGTTTTGAGAAGAGACAACCTGTTGTGGTTCCTTAGCTCTTTTAGTATCCTCCCCCTAACTATGAGGCTGAGCCATGAGGACATGGGCACAGATATCATCCTTGAGGCCACTGATAAAACATTCTCGGAAAAAAGCATCAAACATGCCCTCTGTATGAAAATCCAGTCGCTCAAAATAAACTATAAAGTATGCCACTGTGCCAGATTGTTTCAACTTTGTCAAATGACCTAAATGGCTGGTGTCAGTGTGAAAGCGTTCATAAATCTCCGTCACAAAGTGCGTCCAATAAATATACCCTTGATAGGTAGTTTTTATCCATTGCCACCATTGCCAACATTCTTGATCTAGATGGAGAACACCATACTAGAGTTTGGACAAGTCATCTGTAATTGCATACAAAGAGAAATAATTTTCCATTTGAGTGACCCAAATAGTGGGATCCGAGCCATAAAATTTGGTCACATCCACCCGTGGAAGGTGTAGGTCACGCTGATAGTGATGGGGCTGATAATTATGGGAATTAGAGGAAGTTTCAGCTTCGGTATGCAAAGGTGGATTAGATAAAGGGGGATCTCCAGGGAAATGCATCTTGGTGCAGATCATCAAAATGAAAGATTCAAGATGGGTAGTCATGTCTTATTTGAGGTCCTCTTTGAGTTCGATGATTGATGTGGTGATGGAGGAATGCATGTTTTGATTGATGGTGGAAATATTGGCATTGATCTATCTCACTTCTTGTTGGGTCTCTGTGAAATTAGATTGTAGGGTATTGAAGCAAGCTTCCAAGTCTTGACTACAGGTATGGGCCATGATGACGAGGGAACCAAAAAGGTGTGGGTGGGGTAAATTTTTTTGCTGAAAATGATAGTTTTGAATGTGATAAGGGAGAAGAGATGAATCCAATGGAATAGATCTCAAATAATGGTGCAAAAATTTCTAGACTTTTTTTCTTTTTTTACACCTGCAGAGTTATACTCTGGTCTGAAGAATATTGTAGTGATGAAATGCCCAAATTCTTAACCAAGAATAAATGTGTAGTGATTTGGAAACTCGAACAGAGTTGTGTGGAAATAGATCTTTTCTATTATATTTTTTTTTGTTTTCGTCCCCAAGGGTTAGGTATTCAAGGGTTCTACAAACAAGGTTTTGCCTTATGCTATAGACCTCTGATATACATGTGGGGTCCAACAGTAGTACTCGGCCCAATATCTCAGGGAACCAACTAAGGAGGATAGATCGTTCCCTTAGCCATACTACCCGAATACCTAGGTACTAGAGAGTATCTTCCCAAGTGTTGTTCTCGATGGCACTATAGCAGTCAGGCGACCGATTGGTTTATCTAAAGAGGGATTCATGAAATCTAGGTCGATCCATATACATGTGTTGTCTAATGCTCTACCACTCAAAGGGGTACCAACAGGGGTTAAAAGGGTGGCCAACATACGTTATCTTAAGTACCACTTGTATTTCTTTTGTGTATGAATCCCTCAACTGTGGGTTTATGCGCATAATGACAGATCTTTGTAGCTTAAAGACATCGAAATACATCTCTACCTTGAAAAAAAATTTAACCCACAATTTTTTGCTGAGGAAAGTGCTCTGATACCACTTGTAATATTCCAGATATAAAAAGTATGCAGAAAAAAAATAAAATGCTATAAATGGAAAATGAACAACAATATAACTAGAACAGCACCACAATAAGACTGATATGAAACCAGAATAACACCAGAAATAATACTTTGATTATGGAGAGCAATGTTCACTTGCCTCTTCGAGGGGGAGACCTCCAATCGAGAAAATATCTATTACAATAATATCCAAGCTAGGGTTCTCATACCCTCGACTCCTATTTATACTAAATATGTCTATCAAGAGAACCATCTAGAAGAAGATCCTTCTAGAAGTGGAAGCTTCTACCTTATTGCAAGGCCTTATTAATATTGACCTTTATTACATCGAAATATATTGTTCTACCTACGTGAGGGGTTAGGTCCCTAACATCATTCTTATGAATAAGAGACTCCAATTGTTGATGATAAAAAGTTGGTTTCAAAAGAACAAGAAGGTCATTTATTTGCAAGAAGAAAGGAATTTACGAATGATCAGTTATTTTATATGGATCAACATGCTTGTGATCTTGTTTTTAAGGATCCATTCACAGCCTTATTAGACTCTTATGTTTTAGATTTTCTAAAAATTCAAAATGCATTATTTCACCTATACTCATGGGTGAGTATGGTTTTATGAAGGAGTTTATGTCATTGCTGCTATACTTCTATTATTATTCATTGATTAGTGGCATAGATGAGATCATTTTAGTCATCAATTTACTTGAATGGTTACTGTGGAAATCTTTTTTTACTTGACCAAGTTGCAATTTTGGTTAGGGTAGGGTAGCATAGGTAATAAGCTCGCTTTCCTAGCCTTTATTTCCTTCAATTTGTAGCGGGTTTTTTAGTTTTAATGAATAATTGGTGGTATTAGAGGTTGGTTTCACAGATGACACCATATCCCAACAGCTAAGGCACTGGAGTTGCAACAGTTCTTAAAGCCTCACAGGGAGGACTCAATCCCCTATGGAGCCAATGTTATCCCATGAAGGTGTAAAGGGTCACATGTAGTTGTTATGGGTCATTCATCCTTATATTTTTGAAGTGTTCAGGGAAATATTATATTTTCACCTACTGGAGACATTTACAGACTCATAGTCCATCTACTAAGACATTTTGTGTTTTTGAGGATTCATTGCATAACACTGAAAAACACAGAGATTTTGTAGCGCTTGGTGCTACAGAATTGTCTACACAGACTGTTATGTAGTTGAGCTACCAAAAGGCACAACATAATCACCTAGCCAAAGTACACCATAAACATGATCCTGAAAACTCAAAAAGAGAAAAATTTGTGAAAAGAAAGAGGGTTTTGTTGCATTTTGGGTGTGACCCACGGCGCGATGCTTCTGCAAGTTTTGAGAGACTAAATTAAAATTTGGATTATGAACAAATGGGAAAGTATGTTTGAAATATGGAGGAGGTTTTTGTTCAAAACATACCAAATAAAAAAACACTCTTTCAGTTTTGCAAAATGTGTTATGATTAGAGAGACATTAGACACATAAGTGGAGCTACAAAATCTGCAGAGTCGTTTTAGGAGTGGCGCTACAGAATTTCTTGTAGCATATACTGTTAGATATTTGATCATAAAACCCAAACGGAAAAGTGGGTTTCTATGAAATTGTTTGTGGAGGAATATGATATCCTTTTTTACTTTTTTTCCAAATTTCAGCCTTACCCAGTTTGGCATTTGAGAGAACCAATTTAAACACGAGTGCGCTACGGAATGTGCTGCCAATTCTTTATTTTGCATAGTTGATTGGATATTCGCCTTGTTCGGAGGTTTCCACCTTTCAAGGAGGGTTATAATGGATTCTCAACGATCATTTACATGTCAAGGGACACCTGCACCTAATTTTTAGCTCCATTAAAGACCTCATGCAGGGAGGTGGAAACAATTTATTAATGACTTCCAACAATTTCCTAAAAATTAGCAGTTTGTTGGATTTTTGTCTCTTTGATTGTTTCCATCTATATCCAAGGCTTAGAATCCAATGGAGGAGATGGGATTCGACCTCATAAGGATATTTGGATGTTATTTTCTATGTAAGGAAGGAGAGAGCTCTTGGAGAAGGGTTGGATTCATGAGACAAGAGAGGCTAGAGATAGTAGGAGTAGGTAGTTTCCTTGTGTGTGTTCATTTGTAAGTTTGTGGGCATTTTATGATTGTAAGCATTATTGTTATTGGAGACTCATGAGAGCTCTGATTTCAGATTGTAATTATTTTTTTTATATATCTTATTATTTGAATATATTTCATATTTGAGGATCAAAGGTTGCCAATGATTTATGGATCCCTAAGTAGTAGAGGATCTATTGTATTTTTTCCCATCATTCATTGTTTATTCAAGTATTTTTTGATTTATTAAACTAAGAGGATCTCTGTTTAGTGAACATTATATCTTATGCTTTCCTTGTTCATTCTTCCACCTATCAACATATAATATTTTTTTCTCTTGAGCAGCTTTAGTGCCTTCTATGAGTAGAATGTTTATGACTCCATTGCCCATTGGTGTAGCCTAATGATATAGAGTTTTCTTCCCTCTCCCTTTCTTTCTCCATCTTGTTGATCCACCTATTAAAAACCAAAATTGTCTTTAACATTTTGATGGGTGTTGAGCTTAAACTTTAGCAATCAAAGTGTGACTTTCAATGCTAACAGGTTGTTAGGGTCCTAACCCACACATAGGTAGAGAAATATATTCGGATGTAATAAAAGTCAATATTAATAAGGCCTTTCAATAAAATAGAATAAGGCAGATGTAAGAAGACCTAATAGAAGCTTCCACTTCTAGAAGGATCTTCCTCTAGATGCTTCTCTTGATAAACATATTTAGTATAAATAAGGGTCAAGGGTATGAAAACCCTAGCTTGGAGATTATTGTAATAGAGTGTTGCTCAACTGGAGGTTGCCCCCTCGAAGAGGCCCGTGAACATTGCTTTCTGAATCAAAGTGTTATTTCTGTTGTTTTTATTATATCATTTATGTTTTATTGTGGAGATTATGCTAGTTATATTATTCTTATTCTTCCATTTCTAGCATTTTATTTCTGTTCTGCATACCTTTTATATCTGGTATATTACAGGTGGTATCAGAGAACTTTTCTTGGCAGAAATTGTGGGAATTTTTTTCCAGGGTAGAGACGTATTTCGACGTATTTAATCCACAGAGATCTGTCATTGCGTGCATAAACCCATGGTTGAGGGATTCATACACGCAAGAAATACAAGTGGTTCTTAAGTGCACATCTGTTGGCCACCCTTGTAACCCCTATTGGTACCCCTTCAAGTGGTAGCGCATTAGACAACACCTGTGTACAGATCGACCTAGATTTCCTGAATCCCTCTTTAGATAAACCGATCGGTCGCCTGACTGCTATAGTACCACCGAGAACAACACTCGGGAAGATACTCTCTAGTACCTGGGTAGCCAGGTAGTATGGCTAAGGGTACAGTCTATCCTCCTTAGTTAATGCCCTGAGATATTGGGCCAAGTATTATTGTTGGACCCTGCACGTATATCAAAGAGCTATAGCACAGGGAAAACCCTTGTCTGTAGAACCCTTGAATACCTAACCCTTGGGGGACAGAAACATAAACAAATTAAAACAGACAAGATCTATTACCACACAACTATGTTCGGGTTGCCAAGTAAATACACATTTCTTTTTGGTTAAGCATTTGGATATTTCATCGTTGCAGTATTCTTCAAACCGGAGTATAACTCCGCAGGTGTAAAAAAAAATAAAAAAAAAAGTCTGGAATTTTTTTCACCATTATTTGAGGCCTAATCCATTGGATTCATCTCTTCACCCTTATCACATTCATCCATATCATTTTTCAGCAAAATGTTTGACCCCACCTGCCCCTTTTCAGTCCACCCATCCTCATGGCCCACACCCAGAAACATAAACAAATTAAAACAGACAAGATCTCTTGCCACGCAACTGTGTTCGGGTTGCCAAATCACTACACTTTTCTTATTGGTTAAGCATTTGTGGATTTCATCGTTGCATTATTCTTCATACCGGAGTATAACTCTGTAGGTGTAAATAAAATAAAATAAAAAAGTATGGAAATTTTTTCACCATTACTTGAGACCTATTCCATTGGATTCATCTCTTCGCCCTTATCAAATTCATCCATATCATTTTTTAGCAAAATTTTTGACCCCACCTGCCCCTTTTCAGTTCACCCATCCTCATGGCCCATACCCGTAGCCAAGACTTGGAAGCTCTCTTCAACACCTTGCAATCTGGTTTCCTCAAGACCCAAAAAGAAGTGAAACAACTCAGTGCCACTGTTGCCTCCATCAATACATCCATCAATACAACCATAAATACAACCATGTAGTCTTGAATTGAGGAAGTCAAACAAGAAATGACCACCCATATTGAATCTGTATTTGCATCATTCTACATCAAACTGAAGATCCCTACAGATGACCCTTTCTCTGACGCACCTCCAAAGA